>CM055912.1:24178283-24196049 GCA_029582155.1 Panopea generosa | reverse complement strand
TTCCTCTTAGTGCAGTCGAATAACATTTTTGTATTAGTTAAGCTAAAAGTGCCGCAACAGAACATTTTGTGTTTTTCTCATCAGTTTGATTAGTTCTACTTAAACAAGGACTTATTAATTTTTGTGTTGATTATACTTTGTAAACAGTACAATATATTGAGTTTGCTCTATCCCTCTTAACTAATTAAGCAATACTGTTTTAATACGATTAATCATTTTTTATTTCATTATAAAGAATTACATTTTCCACACGAATAATATATGTTGAGATTGTTCTATTCAGTATACAGCTATATGATAGGTTTATTCCACTGTAACATTTTGTGATTTTTCTTTTCAGTAGAGAGCTATAGAAACAAATGTGTTCCACTGAATACAAACGAATCTAACACTTTTGTGTTTGTTTATTTTCAGTATACAGCTATTAAGATCCATTTGTTCAATATAAATCAAACTATTGATAATTCTAAAGAAGATAACATGTTGAGTTGTTCTTTTTCTTTTTATTATACATCTTAATACATTTAGTGTATTGTTTAGTACCATTGAATACACGCGGTTATTTCAATTAGTATTAATTAAACTTAATCAACAGCAATGTTATATTTTGTGTTGTTCTATTTAATATACATATATACAAATTGATTAGTTCCTCTTAGTGCAGGCGAATAACATTTTTGTATTAGTTCAGCTAAAAGTGCCGCAACAGAACATTTTGTATTTTTCTCATCAGTTTGATTAGTTCTACTTAAACAAGGACTTATTAATTTTTGTGTTGATTATAATTTGTAAACAGTACAATATATTGAGTTTGCTCTATCCCTCTTAACTAATTAAGCAATACTGTTTGAATACGATTAATCATTTATTATTTCATTATAAAGAATTACATTTTCCACACGAATAGTTATGTTGAGATTGTTCTATTCAGTATACAGCTATATGATAGGTTTATTCCACTGTAACATTTTGTGATTTTTTCTTTTCAGTATAGAGCTATAGAAATCAATGTATTCCACTGAATACAAACTAATATAACACTTTTACGTTTGTTTATTTTCAGTATACAACTATTGAGATCCATTTGTTCAATATAAATCAAACTATTGATAATTCTAAAGAAGATAACATGTTGAGTTGTTCTTTTTCTTTTTATTATACATCTTAATACATTTAGTGTATTGTTTAGTACCATTGAATACACGCGTTTATTTCAATTAGTATTAATTAAACTTAATCAACAGCAATGTTATATTTTGTGTTGTTCTATTTAATATACATATAAACAAATTGATTAGTTCCTCTTAGTGCAGGCGAATAACATTTTTGTATTAGTTAAGCTAAAAGTGCCGCAACAGAACATTTTGTATTTTTCTCATCAGTTTGATTAGTTCTACTTAAACAAGGACTTATTAATTTTTGTGTTGATTATAATTTGTAAACAGTACAATATATTGAGTTTGCTCTATCCCTCTTAACTAATTAAGCAATACTGTTTTAATACGATTAATCATTTTTTATTTCATTATAAAGAATTACATTTTCCACACGAATAGTATATGTTGAGATTGTTCTATTCAGTATACAGCTATATGATAGGTTTATTCCACTGTAACATTTTGTGATTTTTTCTTTTCAGTATAGAGCTATAGAAATAAATGTGTTCCAATGAATACAAACGAATATAACACTTCTGCGTTTGTTTATTTTCAGTATACAACTATTAAGATCCATTTGTTCAATATAAATCAAACTATTGATAATACTAAAGAAGAGTAAGCTCATTATTGTGGTGTAACATCTAGCTGTATTTACTGTTCTATAGCAAACATAGGACACATTAAGCTAAAAGTGCCGCAACAGAACATTTTGTATTTTTCTCATCAGTTTGATTAGCTCTACTTAAACAAGGACTTATTAATTTTTGTGTTGATTATAATTTGTAAACAGTACAATAGATTGAGTTTGCTCTATTCCTCTTAACTAATTAAGCAATACTGTTTTAATACGATTAATCATTTTTTATTTCATTATAAAGAATTACATTTTCCACACGAATAGTATATGTTGAGAGCTATATGATAGGTTTATTCCACTGTAACATTTTGTGATTTTTTTCTTTTCAGTATAGAGCTATAGAAATAAATGTGTTCCACTGAATACAAACGAATATAACACTTTTACGTTTGTTTATTTTCAGTATACAACTATTGAGATCCATTTGTTCAATATAAATCAAACTATTGATAATACTAAAGAAGATAACATTTTGAGTTTTTTTTTTCTTTTTATTATACATCTTAATACATTTTGTGATTGTTCTATTTAGTGTATTGTTTAGTACCATTGAAATACACGGGGTTATTTCAATTAGTATTAATTAAACTGAATCAACAGCAATGTTATATTTTGTGTTGTTCTATTTAATATACATATAAACAAATTGATTAGTTCCTCTTAGTGCAGTCGAATAAAATTTTTGTATTAGTTAAGCTAAAAGTGCCGCAACAGAACATTTTGTATTTTTCTCATCAGTTTGATTAGTTCTACTTAAACAAGGACTTATTAATTTTTGTGTTGATTATACTTTGTAAACAGTACAATAGATTGAGTTTGCTCTATCCCTCTTAACTAATTAAGCAATACTGTTTTAATACGATTAATCATTTTTTATTTCATTATAAAGAATTACATTTTCCACACGAATAATATATCTTGAGATTGTTTTATTCAGTATACAGCTAGATGATAGGTTTATTCCACTGTAACATTTTGTGATTTTTCTTTTCAGTAGAGAGCTATAGAAACAAATGTGTTCCACTGAATACAAACGAATCTAACACTTTTGTGTTTGTTTATTTTCAGTATACAGCTATTAAGATCCATTTGTTCAATATAAATCAAACTATTGATAATTCTAAAGAAGATAACATGTTGAGTTGTTCTTTTTCTTTTTATTATACATCTTAATACATTTAGTGTATTGTTTAGTACCATTGAATACACGCGGTTATTTCAATTAGTATTAATTAAACTTAATCAACAGCAATGTTATATTTTGTGTTGTTCTATTTAATATACATATAAACAAATTGATTAGTTCCTCTTAGTGCAGGCGAATAACATTTTTGTATTAGTTAAGCTAAAAGTGCCGCAACAGAACATTTTGTATTTTTCTCATCAGTTTGATTAGTTCTACTTAAACAAGGACTTATTAATTTTTGTGTTGATTATAATTTGTAAACAGTACAATATATTGAGTTTGCTCTATCCCTCTTAACTAATTAAGCAATAATGTTTTAATACGATTAATCATTTTTTATTTCATTATAAAGAATTACATTTTCCACACGAATAGTATATGTTGAGATTGTTCTATTCAGTATACAGCTATATGATAGGTTTATTCCACTGTAACATTTTGTGATTTTTTCTTTTCAGTATAGAGCTATAGAAATAAATGTGTTCCACTGAATACAAACGAATATAACACTTTTGCGATTGTTTATTTTCAGTATACAACTATTAAGATCCATTTGTTCAATATAAATCAAACTATTGATAATACTAAAGAAGATAACATTTTGAGTTTTTTTTTTCTTTTTATTATACATCTTAATACATTTTGTGATTGTTCTATTCAGTGTATTGTTTAGTACCATTGAATACACGCCGTTATTTCAATTAGTATTAATTAAACTTAATCAACAGCAATGTTATATTTTGTGTTATTCTATTTAATATACATATAAACAAATTGATTAGTTCCTCTTAGTTCAGGCGAATAACATTTTTGTATTAGTTAAGCTAAAAGTGCCGCAACAGAACATTTTGTATTTTTCTCATCAGTTTGATTAGTTCTACTTAAACAAGGACTTATTAATTTTTGTGTTGATTATAATTTGTAAACAGTACAATAGATCGAGTTTGCTCTATCCCTCTTAACTAATTAAGCAATACTGATTTAATACGATTAATCATTTTTTATTTCATTATAAAGAATTACATTTTCCACACGGATAGTATATGTTGAGATTGTTCAATTCAGTATACAGCTATATGATAGGTTTATTCCACTGATACAAATGAATAGAACATTTTGTGATTTTTTCTTTTCAGTATATAGCTATAGAAATAAATGTGTTCCACTGAATACAAACGAATATAACACTTTTGCGTTTTTTTATTTTCAGTATACAACTATTGAGATCCATTTGTTCAATATAAATCAACTTATTGATAATACTAAAGAAGATAACATTTTGAGTTGTTTGTTTATTTTCAATATACAGCTATTAATATCCATTTGTTCAATATAAATCAAACTATTGATAATACTAAAGAATATAACATTTTGAGTTTTTTTCTTTTTATTTTACAGCTTTTCCTCTTAATACATTTTGTGATTGTTCTATTAAGTGTAATTCATTAGTACCGTTGAATACACGCGGTTATTTCAATTAGTATTAATTAAACTAAATCAACAGCAATGTTATATTTTGTGTAGTTTTATTTAATATACATATATACAAATTGATTATTTCCTCTTAGTGCAGGCGAATAACATTTTTGTATTAGTTAAGCTTAAAGTGCCGCAACAGAACATTTTGTATTTTTCTCATCAGTTTGATTAGTTCTACTTAAACAAGGACTTATTAATTTTTGTGTTGATTATAATTTGTAAACAGTACAATAGATTGAGTTTGCTCTATCCCTCTTAACTAATTAAGCAATACTGTTTTAATACGATTAATGATTTATTATTTCATTACATTTTCCACACGAATAGTATATGTTGAGATTGTTCTATTCAGTATACAGCTTTATGATAGGTTTATTCCACTGTAACATTTTGTGATTTTTTCTTTTCAGTATAGAGCTATAGAAATAAATGTGTTCCAATGAATACAAACGAATATAACACTTCTGCGTTTGTTTATTTTCAGTATACAACTATTAAGATCCATTTGTTCAATATAAATCAAACTATTGATAATACTAAAGAAGAGTAAGCTCATTATTGTGGTGTAACATCTAGCTGTATTGACTGTTCTATAGCAAACATAGGACACATTAAGCTAAAAGTGCCGCAACAGAACATTTTGTATTTTTCTCATCAGTTTGATTAGTTCTACTTAAACAAGGACTTATTAATTTTTGTGTTGATTATAATTTGTAAACAGTACAATAGATTGAGTTTGCTCTATTCCTCTTAACTAATTAAGCAATACTGTTTTAATACGATTAATCATTTTTTATTTCATTATAAAGAATTACATTTTCCACACGAATAGTATATGTTGAGAGCTATATGATAGGTTTATTCCACTGTAACATTTTGTGATTTTTTTCTTTTCAGTATAGAGCTATAGAAATAAATGTGTTCCACTGAATACAAACTAATATAACACTTTTACGTTTGTTTATTTTCAGTATACAACTATTGAGATCCATTTGTTCAATATAAATCAAACTATTGATAATACTACAGAAGATAACATTTTGAGTTTTTTTTTTCTTTTTATTATACATCTTAATACATTTTGTGATTGTTCTATTTAGTGTATTGTTTAGTACCATTGAATACACGGGGTTATTTCAATTAGTATTAATTAAACTGAATCAACAGCAATGTTATATTTTGTGTTGTTCTATTTAATATACATATAAACAAATTGATTAGTTCCTCTTAGTGCAGTCGAATAACATTTTTGTATTAGTTAAGCTAAAAGTGCCGCAACAGAACATTTTGTGTTTTTCTCATCAGTTTGATTAGTTCTACTTAAACAAGGACTTATTAATTTTTGTGTTGATTATACTTTGTAAACAGTACAATATATTGAGTTTGCTCTATCCCTCTTAACTAATTAAGCAATACTGTTTTAATACGATTAATCATTTTTTATTTCATTATAAAGAATTACATTTTCCACACGAATAATATATGTTGAGATTGTTCTATTCAGTATACAGCTATATGATAGGTTTATTCCACTGTAACATTTTGTGATTTTTCTTTTCAGTAGAGAGCTATAGAAACAAATGTGTTCCACTGAATACAAACGAATCTAACACTTTTGTGTTTGTTTATTTTCAGTATACAGCTATTAAGATCCATTTGTTCAATATAAATCAAACTATTGATAATTCTAAAGAAGATAACATGTTGAGTTGTTCTTTTTCTTTTTATTATACATCTTAATACATTTAGTGTATTGTTTAGTACCATTGAATACACGCGGTTATTTCAATTAGTATTAATTAAACTTAATCAACAGCAATGTTATATTTTGTGTTGTTCTATTTAATATACATATATACAAATTGATTAGTTCCTCTTAGTGCAGGCGAATAACATTTTTGTATTAGTTCAGCTAAAAGTGCCGCAACAGAACATTTTGTATTTTTCTCATCAGTTTGATTAGTTCTACTTAAACAAGGACTTATTAATTTTTGTGTTGATTATAATTTGTAAACAGTACAATATATTGAGTTTGCTCTATCCCTCTTAACTAATTAAGCAATACTGTTTGAATACGATTAATCATTTATTATTTCATTATAAAGAATTACATTTTCCACACGAATAGTTTATGTTGAGATTGTTCTATTCAGTATACAGCTATATGATAGGTTTATTCCACTGTAACATTTTGTGATTTTTTCTTTTCAGTATAGAGCTATAGAAATCAATGTATTCCACTGAATACAAACTAATATAACACTTTTACGTTTGTTTATTTTCAGTATACAACTATTGAGATCCATTTGTTCAATATAAATCAAACTATTGATAATTCTAAAGAAGATAACATGTTGAGTTGTTCTTTTTCTTTTTATTATACATCTTAATACATTTAGTGTATTGTTTAGTACCATTGAATACACGCGTTTATTTCAATTAGTATTAATTAAACTTAATCAACAGCAATGTTATATTTTGTGTTGTTCTATTTAATATACATATAAACAAATTGATTAGTTCCTCTTAGTGCAGGCGAATAACATTTTTGTATTAGTTAAGCTAAAAGTGCCGCAACAGAACATTTTGTATTTTTCTCATCAGTTTGATTAGTTCTACTTAAACAAGGACTTATTAATTTTTGTGTTGATTATAATTTGTAAACAGTACAATATATTGAGTTTGCTCTATCCCTCTTAACTAATTAAGCAATACTGTTTTAATACGATTAATCATTTTTTATTTCATTATAAAGAATTACATTTTCCACACGAATAGTATATGTTGAGATTGTTCTATTCAGTATACAGCTATATGATAGGTTTATTCCACTGTAACATTTTGTGATTTTTTCTTTTCAGTATAGAGCTATAGAAATAAATGTGTTCCAATGAATACAAACGAATATAACACTTCTGCGTTTGTTTATTTTCAGTATACAACTATTAAGATCCATTTGTTCAATATAAATCAAACTATTGATAATACTAAAGAAGAGTAAGCTCATTATTGTGGTGTAACATCTAGCTGTATTGACTGTTCTATAGCAAACATAGGACACATTAAGCTAAAAGTGCCGCAACAGAACATTTTGTATTTTTCTCATCAGTTTGATTAGCTCTACTTAAACAAGGACTTATTAATTTTTGTGTTGATTATAATTTGTAAACAGTACAATAGATTGAGTTTGCTCTATTCCTCTTAACTAATTAAGCAATACTGTTTTAATACGATTAATCATTTTTTATTTCATTATAAAGAATTACATTTTCCACACGAATAGTATATGTTGAGAGCTATATGATAGGTTTATTCCACTGTAACATTTTGTGATTTTTTTCTTTTCAGTATAGAGCTATAGAAATAAATGTGTTCCACTGAATACAAACGAATATAACACTTTTACGTTTGTTTATTTTCAGTATACAACTATTGAGATCCATTTGTTCAATATAAATCAAACTATTGATAATACTAAAGAAGATAACATTTTGAGTTTTTTTTTTCTTTTTATTATACATCTTAATACATTTTGTGATTGTTCTATTTAGTGTATTGTTTAGTACCATTGAATACACGGGGTTATTTCAATTAGTATTAATTAAACTGAATCAACAGCAATATTATATTTTGTGTTGTTCTATTTAATATACATATAAACAAATTGATTAGTTCCTCTTAGTGCAGTCGAATAACATTTTTGTATTAGTTAAGCTAAAAGTGCCGCAACAGAACATTTTGTATTTTTCTCATCAGTTTGATTAGTTCTACTTAAACAAGGACTTATTAATTTTTGTGTTGATTATACTTTGTAAACAGTACAATAGATTGAGTTTGCTCTATCCCTCTTAACTAATTAAGCAATACTGTTTTAATACGATTAATCATTTTTTATTTCATTATAAAGAATTACATTTTCCACACGAATAATATATCTTGAGATTGTTTTATTCAGTATACAGCTAGATGATAGGTTTATTCCACTGTAACATTTTGTGATTTTTCTTTTCAGTAGAGAGCTATAGAAACAAATGTGTTCCACTGAATACAAACGAATCTAACACTTTTGTGTTTGTTTATTTTCAGTATACAGCTATTAAGATCCATTTGTTCAATATAAATCAAACTATTGATAATTCTAAAGAAGATAACATGTTGAGTTGTTCTTTTTCTTTTTATTATACATCTTAATACATTTAGTGTATTGTTTAGTACCATTGAATACACGCGGTTATTTCAATTAGTATTAATTAAACTTAATCAACAGCAATGTTATATTTTGTGTTGTTCTATTTAATATACATATAAACAAATTGATTAGTTCCTCTTAGTGCAGGCGAATAACATTTTTGTATTAGTTAAGCTAAAAGTGCCGCAACAGAACATTTTGTATTTTTCTCATCAGTTTGATTAGTTCTACTTAAACAAGGACTTATTAATTTTTGTGTTGATTATAATTTGTAAACAGTACAATATATTGAGTTTGCTCTATCCCTCTTAACTAATTAAGCAATAATGTTTTAATACGATTAATCATTTTTTATTTCATTATAAAGAATTACATTTTCCACACGAATAGTATATGTTGAGATTGTTCTATTCAGTATACAGCTATATGATAGGTTTATTCCACTGTAACATTTTGTGATTTTTTCTTTTCAGTATAGAGCTATAGAAATAAATGTGTTCCACTGAATACAAACGAATATAACACTTTTGCGATTGTTTATTTTCAGTATACAACTATTAAGATCCATTTGTTCAATATAAATCAAACTATTGATAATACTAAAGAAGATAACATTTTGAGTTTTTTTTTTCTTTTTATTATACATCTTAATACATTTTGTGATTGTTCTATTCAGTGTATTGTTTAGTACCATTGAATACACGCCGTTATTTCAATTAGTATTAATTAAACTTAATCAACAGCAATGTTATATTTTGTGTTATTCTATTTAATATACATATAAACAAATTGATTAGTTCCTCTTAGTTCAGGCGAATAACATTTTTGTATTAGTTAAGCTAAAAGTGCCGCAACAGAACATTTTGTATTTTTCTCATCAGTTTGATTAGTTCTACTTAAACAAGGACTTATTAATTTTTGTGTTGATTATAATTTGTAAACAGTACAATAGATCGAGTTTGCTCTATCCCTCTTAACTAATTAAGCAATACTGATTTAATACGATTAATCATTTTTTATTTCATTATAAAGAATTACATTTTCCACACGGATAGTATATGTTGAGATTGTTCAATTCAGTATACAGCTATATGATAGGTTTATTCCACTGATACAAATGAATAGAACATTTTGTGATTTTTTCTTTTCAGTATATAGCTATAGAAATAAATGTGTTCCACTGAATACAAACGAATATAACACTTTTGCGTTTTTTTATTTTCAGTATACAACTATTGAGATCCATTTGTTCAATATAAATCAACTTATTGATAATACTAAAGAAGATAACATTTTGAGTTGTTTGTTTATTTTCAATATACAGCTATTAATATCCATTTGTTCAATATAAATCAAACTATTGATAATACTAAAGAATATAACATTTTGAGTTTTTTTCTTTTTATTTTACAGCTTTTCCTCTTAATACATTTTGTGATTGTTCTATTTAGTGTAATTCATTAGTACCGTTGAATACACGCGGTTATTTCAATTAGTATTAATTAAACTAAATCAACAGCAATGTTATATTTTGTGTAGTTTTATTTAATATACATATATACAAATTGATTATTTCCTCTTAGTGCAGGCGAATAACATTTTTGTATTAGTTAAGCTTAAAGTGCCGCAACAGAACATTTTGTATTTTTCTCATCAGTTTGATTAGTTCTACTTAAACAAGGACTTATTAATTTTTGTGTTGATTATAATTTGTAAACAGTACAATAGATTGAGTTTGCTCTATCCCTCTTAACTAATTAAGCAATACTGTTTTAATACGATTAATGATTTATTATTTCATTACATTTTCCACACGAATAGTATATGTTGAGATTGTTCTATTCAGTATACAGCTTTATGATAGGTTTATTCCACTGTAACATTTTGTGATTTTTTCTTTTCAGTATAGAGCTATAGAAATAAATGTGTTCCAATGAATACAAACGAATATAACACTTCTGCGTTTGTTTATTTTCAGTATACAACTATTAAGATCCATTTGTTCAATATAAATCAAACTATTGATAATACTAAAGAAGAGTAAGCTCATTATTGTGGTGTAACATCTAGCTGTATTGACTGTTCTATAGCAAACATAGGACACATTAAGCTAAAAGTGCCGCAACAGAACATTTTGTATTTTTCTCATCAGTTTGATTAGTTCTACTTAAACAAGGACTTATTAATTTTTGTGTTGATTATAATTTGTAAACAGTACAATAGATTGAGTTTGCTCTATTCCTCTTAACTAATTAAGCAATACTGTTTTAATACGATTAATCATTTTTTATTTCATTATAAAGAATTACATTTTCCACACGAATAGTATATGTTGAGAGCTATATGATAGGTTTATTCCACTGTAACATTTTGTGATTTTTTTCTTTTCAGTATAGAGCTATAGAAATAAATGTGTTCCACTGAATACAAACTAATATAACACTTTTACGTTTGTTTATTTTCAGTATACAACTATTGAGATCCATTTGTTCAATATAAATCAAACTATTGATAATACTACAGAAGATAACATTTTGAGTTTTTTTTTTCTTTTTATTATACATCTTAATACATTTTGTGATTGTTCTATTTAGTGTATTGTTTAGTACCATTGAATACACGGGGTTATTTCAATTAGTATTAATTAAACTGAATCAACAGCAATGTTATATTTTGTGTTGTTCTATTTAATATACATATAAACAAATTGATTAGTTCCTCTTAGTGCAGTCGAATAACATTTTTGTATTAGTTAAGCTAAAAGTGCCGCAACAGAACATTTTGTGTTTTTCTCATCAGTTTGATTAGTTCTACTTAAACAAGGACTTATTAATTTTTGTGTTGATTATAATTTGTAAACAGTACAATATATTGAGTTTGCTCTATCCCTCTTAACTAATTAAGCAATACTGTTTGAATACGATTAATCATTTATTATTTCATTATAAAGAATTACATTTTCCACACGAATAGTTTATGTTGAGATTGTTCTATTCAGTATACAGCTATATGATAGGTTTATTCCACTGTAACATTTTGTGATTTTTTCTTTTCAGTATAGAGCTATAGAAATCAATGTATTCCACTGAATACAAACTAATATAACACTTTTACGTTTGTTTATTTTCAGTATACAACTATTGAGATCCATTTGTTCAATATAAATCAAACTATTGATAATTCTAAAGAAGATAACATGTTGAGTTGTTCTTTTTCTTTTTATTATACATCTTAATACATTTAGTGTATTGTTTAGTACCATTGAATACACGCGTTTATTTCAATTAGTATTAATTAAACTTAATCAACAGCAATGTTATATTTTGTGTTGTTCTATTTAATATACATATAAACAAATTGATTAGTTCCTCTTAGTGCAGGCGAATAACATTTTTGTATTAGTTAAGCTAAAAGTGCCGCAACAGAACATTTTGTATTTTTCTCATCAGTTTGATTAGTTCTACTTAAACAAGGACTTATTAATTTTTGTGTTGATTATAATTTGTAAACAGTACAATATATTGAGTTTGCTCTATCCCTCTTAACTAATTAAGCAATACTGTTTTAATACGATTAATCATTTTTTATTTCATTATAAAGAATTACATTTTCCACACGAATAGTATATGTTGAGATTGTTCTATTCAGTATACAGCTATATGATAGGTTTATTCCACTGTAACATTTTGTGATTTTTTCTTTTCAGTATAGAGCTATAGAAATAAATGTGTTCCAATGAATACAAACGAATATAACACTTCTGCGTTTGTTTATTTTCAGTATACAACTATTAAGATCCATTTGTTCAATATAAATCAAACTATTGATAATACTAAAGAAGAGTAAGCTCATTATTGTGGTGTAACATCTAGCTGTATTGACTGTTCTATAGCAAACATAGGACACATTAAGCTAAAAGTGCCGCAACAGAACATTTTGTATTTTTCTCATCAGTTTGATTAGCTCTACTTAAACAAGGACTTATTAATTTTTGTGTTGATTATAATTTGTAAACAGTACAATAGATTGAGTTTGCTCTATTCCTCTTAACTAATTAAGCAATACTGTTTTAATACGATTAATCATTTTTTATTTCATTATAAAGAATTACATTTTCCACACGAATAGTATATGTTGAGAGCTATATGATAGGTTTATTCCACTGTAACATTTTGTGATTTTTTTCTTTTCAGTATAGAGCTATAGAAATAAATGTGTTCCACTGAATACAAACGAATATAACACTTTTACGTTTGTTTATTTTCAGTATACAACTATTGAGATCCATTTGTTCAATATAAATCAAACTATTGATAATACTAAAGAAGATAACATTTTGAGTTTTTTTTTTTCTTTTTATTATACATCTTAATACATTTTGTGATTGTTCTATTTAGTGTATTGTTTAGTACCATTGAATACACGGGGTTATTTCAATTAGTATTAATTAAACTGAATCAACAGCAATGTTATATTTTGTGTTGTTCTATTTAATATACATATAAACAAATTGATTAGTTCCTCTTAGTGCAGTCGAATAACATTTTTGTATTAGTTAAGCTAAAAGTGCCGCAACAGAACATTTTGTATTTTTCTCATCAGTTTGATTAGTTCTACTTAAACAAGGACTTATTAATTTTTGTGTTGATATACTTTGTAAACAGTACAATAGATTGAGTTTGCTCTATCCCTCTTAACTAATTAAGCAATACTGTTTTAATACGATTAATCATTTTTATTTCATTATAAAGAATTACATTTTCCACACGAATAATATATCTTGAGATTGTTTTATTCAGTATACAGCTAGATGATAGGTTTATTCCACTGTAACATTTTGTGATTTTTCTTTTCAGTAGAGAGCTATAGAAACAAATGTGTTCCACTGAATACAAACGAATCTAACACTTTTGTGTTTGTTTATTTCAGTATACAGCTATTAAGATCCATTTGTTCAATATAAATCAAACTATTGATAATTCTAAAGAAGATAACATGTTGAGTTGTTCTTTTTCTTTTTATTATACATCTTAATACATTTAGTGTATTGTTTAGTACCATTGAATACACGCGGTTATTTCAATTAGTATTAATTAAACTTAATCAACAGCAATGTTTATATTTTGTGTTGTTCTATTTAATATACATATAAACAAATTGATTAGTTCCTCTTAGTGCAGGCGAATAACATTTTTGTATTAGTTAAGCTAAAAGTGCCGCAACAGAACATTTTGTATTTTTCTCATCAGTTTGATTAGTTCTACTTAAACAAGGACTTATTAATTTTTGTGTTGATTATAATTTGTAAACAGTACAATATATTGAGTTTGCTCTATCCCTCTTAACTAATTAAGCAATAATGTTTTAATACGATTAATCATTTTTTATTTCATTATAAAGAATTACATTTTCCACACGGATAGTATATGTTGAGATTGTTCAATTCAGTATACAGCTATATGATAGGTTTATTCCACTGATACAAATGAATAGAACATTTTGTGATTTTTTCTTTTCAGTATATAGCTATAGAAATAAATGTGTTCCACTGAATACAAACGAATATAACACTTTTGCGTTTTTTTATTTTCAGTATACAACTATTGAGAATCCATTTGTTCAATATAAATCAACTTATTGATAATACTAAAGAAGATAACATTTTGAGTTGTTTGTTTATTTCAATATACAGCTATTAATATCCATTTGTTCAATATAAATCAAACTATTGATAATACTAAAGAATATAACATTTTGAGTTTTTTCTTTTTATTTTACAGCTTTTCCTCTTAATACATTTTGTGATTGTTCTATTTAGTGTAATTCATTAGTACCGTTGAATACACGCGGTTATTTCAATTAGTATTAATTAAACTAAATCAACAGCAATGTTATATTTTGTGTAGTTTTATTTAATATACATATATACAAATTGATTATTTCCTCTTAGTGCAGGCGAATAACATTTTTGTATTAGTTAAGCTTAAAGTGCCGCAACAGAACATTTTGTATTTTTCTCATCAGTTTGATTAGTTCTACTTAAACAAGGACTTATTAATTTTTGTGTTGATTATAATTTGTAAACAGTACAATAGATTGAGTTTGCTCTATCCCTCTTAACTAATTAAGCAATACTGTTTTAATACGATTAATGATTTATTATTTCATTACATTTTCCACACGAATAGTATATGTTGAGATTGTTCTATTCAGTATACAGCTTTATGATAGGTTTATTCCACTGTAACATTTTGTGATTTTTTCTTTTCAGTATAGAGCTATAGAAATAAATGTGTTCCAATGAATACAAACGAATATAACACTTCTGCGTTTGTTTATTTCAGTATACAACTATTAAGATCCATTTGTTCAATATAAATCAAACTATTGATAATACTAAAGAAGAGTAAGCTCATTATTGTGGTGTAACATCTAGCTGTATTGACTGTTCTATAGCAAACATAGGACACATTAAGCTAAAAGTGCCGCAACAGAACATTTTGTATTTTTCTCATCAGTTTGATTAGTTCTACTTAAACAAGGACTTATTAATTTTTGTGTTGATTATAATTTGTAAACAGTACAATAGATTGAGTTTGCTCTATTCCTCTAACTAATTAAGCAATACTGTTTTAATACGATTAATCATTTTTTATTTCATTATAAAGAATTACATTTTCCACACGAATAGTATATGTTGAGAGCTATATGATAGGTTTATTCCACTGTAACATTTTGTGATTTTTTTCTTTTCAGTATAGAGCTATAGAAATAAATGTGTTCCACTGAATACAAACTAATATAACACTTTTACGTTTGTTTATTTTCAGTATACAACTATTGAGATCCATTTGTTCAATATAAATCAAACTATTGATAATACTACAGAAGATAACATTTTGAGTTTTTTTTTTCTTTTATTATACATCTTAATACATTTTGTGATTGTTCTATTTAGTGTATTGTTTTACCATTGAATACACGGGGTTATTTCAATTAGTATTAATTAAACTTAATCAACAGCAATGTTATATTTTGTGTTGTTCTATTTAATATACATATATACAAATTGATTAGTTCCTCTTAGTGCAGGCGAATAACATTTTTGTATTAGTTCAGCTAAAAGTGCCGCAACAGAACATTTTGTATTTTTCTCATCAGTTTTGATTAGTTCTACTTAAACAGGACTTATTAATTTTTGTGTTGATTATAATTTGTAACAGTACAATATATTGAGTTTGCTCTATCCTCTTAACTAATTAAGCAATACTGTTTGAATACGATTAATCATTTATTATTTCATTATAAAGAATTACATTTTCCACACTAATAGTTTATGTTGAGATTGTTCTATTCAGTATACAGCTATATGATAGGTTTATTCCACTGTAACATTTTGTGATTTTTTCTTTTCAGTATAGAGCTATAGAAATAATGTGTTCCACTGAATACAAACTAATATAACACTTTTTGCGTTTGTTTATTTTCAGTATACAACTATTGAGATCCATCTGTTCAATATAAATCAACTTATTGATAATACTAAAGAAATAACATTTTGAGTTGTTTGTTTATTTTCAGTATACAGCTATTAATATCCATTTGTTCAATATAAATCAAACTATTGATAATACTAAAGAATATAACATTTTGAGTTTTTTTCTTTTTATTTACAGCTTTTCCTCTTAATACATTTTTGTGATTGTTCTATTTAGTGTAATTCATTAGTACCATTGAATACACGCGGTTATTTCAATTAGTATTAATTAAACTAAATCAACAGGAATGTTATATTTTGTGTAGTTTTATTTAATATACATATATACAAATTGATTAGTTCCTCTTAGTGGCAGCCGAATAACATTTTTGTATTAGTTAATCTTAAAGTCCGCAATAGAACATTTTGTATTTTTCTCATCATTTGATTAGTTCTACTAAACTAGGACTTATTAATTTTTGTGTTGATTATAATTTGTAAACATTACAATAGATTTAGTTTGCTCTATCCCTCTTAACTAATTACACTGAATACAAACTAATATAACACTTTTACGTTTGTTTATTTTCAGTATACAACTATTGAGATCCATTTGTTCAATATAAATCAAACTATTGATAATACTACAGAAGATAACATTTTGAGTTTTTTTTTCTTTTATTATACATCTTAATACATTTTGTGATTGTTCTATTTAGTGTATTGTTTAGTACCATTGAATACACGGGGTTATTTCAATTAGTATTAATTAAACTGAATCAACAGCAATGTTTATATTTTGTGTTGTTCTATTTAATATACATATAAACAAATTGATTAGTTCCTCTTAGTGCAGTCGAATAACATTTTTGTATTAGTTAAGCTAAAAGTGCCGCAACAGAACATTTTGTGTTTTTCTCATCAGTTGATTAGTTCTACTTAAACAAGGACTTGTATTTTTGTGTTGATTATACTTTGTAAACAGTACAATATTGAGTTTGCTCTATCCCTCTTAACTAATTAAGCAATACTGTTTTAATACGATTAATCATTTTTTATTTCATTATAAAGAATTACATTTTCCACACGAATAATATATGTTGAGATTGTTCTATTCAGTATACAGCTATATGATAGGTTTATTCCACTGTAACATTTTGTGATTTTTCTTTTCAGTAGAGAGCTATAGAACAAATGTGTTCCACTGAATACAACGAATCTAACACTTTTGTGTTTGTTTATTTTCAGTATACAGCTATTAGATCCATTTGTTCAATAAATCAACTATTGATAATTCTAAAGAAGATAACATGTTGAGTTGTTCTTTTTCTTTTTATTATACATCTTAATACATTTAGTGTATTGTTTAGTACCATTGAATACACGCGTTTATTTCAATTAGTATTAATTAAACTTAATCAACAGCAATGTTATATTTTGTGTTGTTCTATTTTAATATACATATATACAAATTGATTAGTTCCTCTTAGTGCAGGCGAATAACATTTTTGTATTAGTTCAGCTAAAAGTGCCGCAACAGAACATTTTGTATTTTTCTCATCTTTATGATTAGTTCTACTTAAACAAGGGACTTATTAATTTTTGTGTTGATTATAATTTGTAAACAGTACAATATAT
>CM055912.1:24145743-24177783 GCA_029582155.1 Panopea generosa | reverse complement strand
TACTATCCGTGTGGAAAATGTAATTCTTTATAATAAAATAAAAAATGATTAATCGTATTAACACAGTATTGCTTAATTAGTTAAGAGGGATAGAGCAAACTCGATCTATTGTACTGTTTACAAATTATAATCAACACAAAAATTAATAAGTCCTTGTTTAAGTAGAACTAATCAAACTGATGAGAAAAATACAAAATGTTCTGTTGCGGCACTTTTAGCTTAACTAATACAAAAATGTTATTCGCCTGAACTAAGAGGAACTAATCAATTTGTTTATATGTATATTAAGTAGAATAACACAAAATATAACATTGCTGTTGATTAAGTTTAATTAATACTAATTGAAATAACGGCGTGTATTCAATGGTACTAAACAATACACTGAATAGAACAATCACAAAATGTATTAAGATGTATAATAAAAAGAAAAAAAAAACTCAAAATGTTATCTTCTTTAGTATTATCAATAGTTTGATTTATATTGAACAAATGGATCTCAATAGTTGTATACTGAAAATAAACAAACGTAAAAGTGTTATATTAGTTTGTATTCAGTGGAACACATTTATTTCTATAGCTCTATACTGAAAAGAAAAAATCACAAAATGTTACAGTGGAATAAACCTATCATATAGCTGTATACTGAATAGAACAATCTCAACATCTATTATTCGTGTGGAAAATGTAATTCTTTATAATGAAATAAAAAATGATTAATCGTATTAAAACAGTATTGCTTAATTAGTTAAGAGGGATAGAGCAAACTCAATATATTGTACTGTTTACAAAGTATAATCAACACAAAAATTAATAAGTCCTTGTTTAAGTAGAACTAATCAAACTGATGAGAAAAACACAAAATGTTCTGTTGCGGCACTTTTAGCTTAACTAATACAAAAATGTTATTCGCCGGCACTAAGAGGAACTAATCAATTTGTTTATATGTATATTAAATAGAACAACACAAAATATAACATTGCTGTTGATTAAGTTTAATTAATACTAATTGAAATAACCGCGTGTATTCAATGGTACTAAACAATACACTAAATGTATTAAGATGTATAATAAAAAGAAAAAGAACAACTCAACATGTTATCTTCTTTAGAATTATCAATAGTTTGATTTATATTGAACAAATGGATCTTAATAGCTGTATACTGAAAATAAACAAACACAAAAGTGTTAGATTCGTTTGTATTCAGTGGAACACATTTGTTTCTATAGCTCTCTACTGAAAAGAAAAATCACAAAATGTTACAGTGGAATAAACCTATCATATAGCTGTATACTGAATAGAACAATCTCAAGATATATTATTCGTGTGGAAAATGTAATTCTTTATAATGAAATAAAAAATGATTAATCGTATTAAAACAGTATTGCTTAATTAGTTAAGAGGAATAGAGCAAACTTAATATATTGTACTGTTTACAAAGTATAATCAACACAAAAATTAATATGTCCTTGTTTAAGTAGAACTAATCGAACTGATGAGAAAAATACAAAATGTTCTGTTGCGGCAATTTTAGCTTAACTAATACAAAAATGTTATTCGCCTGCACTAAGAGGAACTAATCAATTTGTTTATATGTTTATTAAATAGAACAACACAAAATATAACATTGCTGTTGATTAAGTTTAATTAATACTAATTGAAATAACGGCGTGTATTCAATGGTACTAAACAATAAACTAAATAGAACAATCACAAAATGTATTAAGATGTATAATAAAAAGAAAAAAAAAACTCAAAATGTTATCTTCTTTAGTATTATCAATAGTTTGATTTATATTGAACAAATGGATCTTAATAGTTGTATACTGAAAATAAACAAACGCAGAAGTGTTATATTCGTTTGTATTCATTGGAACACATTTATTTCTATAGCTCTATACTGAAAAGAAAAAATCACAAAATGTTACAGTGGAATAAACCTATCATATAGCTGTATACTGAATAGAACAATCTCAACATATACTATTCGTGTGGAAAATGTAATTCTTTATAATGAAATAATAAATCATTAATCGTATTAAAACAGTATTGCTTAATTAGTTCAGATGGATAGAGCAAACTCAATCTATTGTACTGTTTACAAATTATAATCAACACAAAAATTAATAAGTCCTTGTTTAAGTAGAACTAATCAAACTGATGAGAAAAATACAAAATGTTCTGTTGCGGCACTTTAAGCTTAACTAATACAAAAATGTTATTCGCCTGCACTAAGAGGAACTAATCAATTTGTATATATGTATATTAAATAAAACTACACAAAATATAACATTGCTGTTGATTTAGTTTAATTAATACTAATTGAAATATCCGCGTGTATTCAATGGTACTAATGAATTACACTAAATAGAACAATCACAAAATGTATTAAGAGGAAAAGCTGTAAAATAAAAAGAAAAAAACTCAAAATGTTATATTCTTTAGTATTATCAATAGTTTGATTTATATTGAACAAATGGATATTAATAGCTGTATACTGAAAATAAACAAACAACTCAAAATGTTATCTTCTTTAGTATTATCAATAGTTTGATTTATATTGAACAAATGGATCTCAATAGTTGTATACTGAAAATAAACAAACGCAAAAGTGTTATATTCGTTTGTATTCAGTGGAACACATTTATTTCTATAGCTATATACTGAAAAGAAAAAATCACAAAATGTTATATTCATTTGTATCAGTGGAATAAACCTATCATATAGCTGTATACTGAATAGAACAATCTCAACATATACTATCCGTGTGGAAAATGTAATTCTTTATAATGAAATAAAAAATGATTAATTGTATTAAATCAGTATTGCTTAATTGGTTAAGAGGGATAGAGCAAACTCGATCTATTGTACTGTTTACAAATTATAATCAACACAAAAATTAATAAGTCCTTGTTTAAGTAGAACTAATCAAACTGATGAGAAAAATACAAAATGTTCTGTTGCGGCACTTTTAGCTTAACTAATACAAAAATGTTATTCGCCTGAACTAAGAGGAACTAATCAATTTGTTTATATGTATATTAAATAGAATAACACAAAATATAACATTGCTGTTGATTAAGTTTAATTAATACTAAATGAAATAACCGCGTGTATTCAATGGTACTAAACAATACACTAAAAAGAACAATCACAAAATGTATTATGATGTATAATAAAAAGAAAAAAAAACTCAAAATGTTATCTTCTTTAGTATTATCAATAGTTTGATTTATATTGAACAAATGGATCTTAATAGTTGTATACTGAAAATAAACAAACGCAAAAGTGTTATATTCGTTTGTATTCAGTGGAACACATTTATTTCTATAGCTCTATACTGAAAAGAAAAAATCACAAAATGTTACAGTGGAATAAACCTATCATATAGCTGTATACTGAATAGAACAATCTCAACATATACTATTCGTGTGGAAAATGTAATTCTTTATAATGAAATAAAAAATGATTAATCGTATTAAAACAGTATTGCTTAATTAGTTAAGAGGGATAGAGCAAACTCAATATATTGTATTGTTTACAAATTATAATCAACACAAAAATTAATAAGTCCTTGTTTAAGTAGAACTAATCAAACTGATGAGAAAAATACAAAATGTTCTGTTGCGGCACTTTTAGCTTAACTAATACAAAAATGTTATTCGCCTGCACTAAGAGGAACTAATCAATTTGTTTATATGTATATTAAATAGAACAACACAAAATATAACATTGCTGTTGATTAAGTTTAATTAATACTAATTGAAATAACCGCGTGTATTCAATGGTACTAAACAATACACTAAATGTATTAAGATGTATAATAAAAAGAAAAAGAACAACTCAACATGTTATCTTCTTTAGAATTATCAATAGTTTGATTTATATTGAACAAATGGATCTTAATAGCTGTATACTGAAAATAAACAAACACAAAAGTGTTAGATTCGTTTGTATTCAGTGGAACACATTTGTTTCTATAGCTCTCTACTGAAAAGAAAAATCACAAAATGTTACAGTGGAATAAACCTATCATATAGCTGTATACTGAATAGAACAATCTCAACATATATTATTCGTGTGGAAAATGTAATTCTTTATAATGAAATAAAAAATGATTAATCGTATTAAAACAGTATTGCTTAATTAGTTAAGAGGGATAGAGCAAACTCAATATATTGTACTGTTTACAAAGTATAATCAACACAAAAATTAATAAGTCCTTGTTTAAGTAGAACTAATCAAACTGATGAGAAAAATACAAAATGTTCTATTGCGGCACTTTTAGCTTAACTAATACAAAAATGTTATTCGACTGCACTAAGAGGAACTAATCAATTTGTTTATATGTTTATTAAATAGAACAACACAAAATATAACATTGCTGTTGATTCAGTTTAATTAATACTAATTGAAATAACCGCGTGTATTCAATGGTACTAAACAATAAACTAAATAGAACAATCACAAAATGTATTAAGATGTATAATAAACAGAAAAAAAAACCTCAAAATGTTATCTTCTTTAGTATTATCAATAGTTTGATTTATATTGAACAAATGGATCTCAATAGTTGTATACTGAAAATAAACAAACGTAAAAGTGTTATATTAGTTTGTATTCAGTGGAACACATTTATTTCTATAGCTCTATACTGAAAAGAAAAAAATCACAAAATGTTACAGTGGAATAAACCTATCATATAGCTCTCAACATATACTATTCGTGTGGAAAATGTAATTCTTTATAATGAAATAAAAAATGATTAATCGTATTAAAACAGTATTGCTTAATTAGTTAAGAGGAATAGAGCAAACTCAATCTATTGTACTGTTTACAAATTATAATCAACACAAAAATTAATAAGTCCTTGTTTAAGTAGAACTAATCAAACTGATGAGAAAAATACAAAATGTTCTGTTGCGGCACTTTTAGCTTAATGTGTCCTATGTTTGCTATAGAACAGTCAATACAGCTAGATGTTACACCACAATAATGAGCTTACTCTTCTTTAGTATTATCAATAGTTTGATTTATATTGAACAAATGGATCTTAATAGTTGTATACTGAAAATAAACAAACGCAGAAGTGTTATATTCGTTTGTATTCATTGGAACACATTTATTTCTATAGCTCTATACTGAAAAGAAAAAATCACAAAATGTTACAGTGGAATAAACCTTTCATATAGCTGTATACTGAATAGAACAATCTCAACATATACTATTCGTGTGGAAAATGTAATTCTTTATAATGAAATAAAAAATGATTAATCGTATTAAAACAGTATTGCTTAATTAGTTAAGAGGGATAGAGCAAACTCAATATATTGTACTGTTTACAAATTATAATCAACACAAAAATTAATAAGTCCTTGTTTAAGTAGAACTAATCAAACTGATGAGAAAAATACAAAATGTTCTGTTGCGGCACTTTTAGCTTAACTAATACAAAAATGTTATTCGCCTGCACTAAGAGGAACTAATCAATTTGTTTATATGTATATTAAATAGAACAACACAAAATATAACATTGCTGTTGATTAAGTTTAATTAATACTAATTGAAATAACCGCGTGTATTCAATGGTACTAAACAATACACTAAATGTATTAAGATGTATAATAAAAAGAAAAAGAACAACTCAACATGTTATCTTCTTTAGAATTATCAATAGTTTGATTTATATTGAACAAATGGATCTTAATAGCTGTATACTGAAAATAAACAAACACAAAAGTGTTAGATTCGTTTGTATTCAGTGGAACACATTTGTTTCTATAGCTCTCTACTGAAAAGAAAAATCACAAAATGTTACAGTGGAATAAACCTATCATATAGCTGTATACTGAATAGAACAATCTCAAGATATATTATTCGTGTGGAAAATGTAATTCTTTATAATGAAATAAAAAATGATTAATCGTATTAAAACAGTATTGCTTAATTAGTTAAGAGGGATAGAGCAAACTCAATATATTGTACTGTTTACAAAGTATAATCAACACAAAAATTAATAAGTCCTTGTTTAAGTAGAACTAATCAAACTGATGAGAAAAATACAAAATGTTCTGTTGCGGCACTTTTAGCTTAACTAATACAAAAATGTTATTCGACTGCACTAAGAGGAACTAATCAATTTGTTTATATGTATATTAAATAGAACAACACAAAATATAACATTGCTCTTGATTCAGTTTAATTAATACTAATTGAAATAACCCCGTGTATTCAATGGTACTAAACAATACACTAAATAGAACAATCACAAAATGTATTAAGATGTATAATAAAAAGAAAAAAAAACTCAAAATGTTATCTTCTTTAGTATTATCAATAGTTTGATTTATATTGAACAAATGGATCTCAATAGTTGTATACTGAAAATAAACAAACGTAAAAGTGTTATATTAGTTTGTATTCAGTGGAACACATTTATTTCTATAGCTCTATACTGAAAAGAAAAAAATCACAAAATGTTACAGTGGAATAAACCTATCATATAGCTCTCAACATATACTATTCGTGTGGAAAATGTAATTCTTTATAATGAAATAAAAAATGATTAATCGTATTAAAACAGTATTGCTTAATTAGTTAAGAGGAATAGAGCAAACTCAATCTATTGTACTGTTTACAAATTATAATCAACACAAAAATTAATAAGTCCTTGTTTAAGTAGAACTAATCAAACTGATGAGAAAAATACAAAATGTTCTGTTGCGGCACTTTTAGCTTAATGTGTCCTATGTTTGCTATAGAACAGTCAATACAGCTAGATGTTACACCACAATAATGAGCTTACTCTTCTTTAGTATTATCAATAGTTTGATTTATATTGAACAAATGGATCTTAATAGTTGTATACTGAAAATAAACAAACGCAGAAGTGTTATATTCGTTTGTATTCATTGGAACACATTTATTTCTATAGCTCTATACTGAAAAGAAAAAATCACAAAATGTTACAGTGGAATAACCCTATCATATAGCTGTATACTGAATAGAACAATCTCAACATATACTATTCGTGTGGAAAATGTAATTCTTTATAATGAAATAATAAATCATTAATCGTATTAAAACAGTATTGCTTAATTAGTTAAGAGGGATAGAGCAAACTCAATCTATTGTACTGTTTACAAATTATAATCAACACAAAAATTAATAAGTCCTTGTTTAAGTAGAACTAATCAAACTGATGAGAAAAATACAAAATGTTCTGTTGCGGCACTTTAAGCTTAACTAATACAAAAATGTTATTCGCCTGCACTAAGAGGAACTAATCAATTTGTATATATGTATATTAAATAAAACTACACAAAATATAACATTGCTGTTGATTTAGTTTAATTAATACTAATTGAAATAACCGCGTGTATTCAATGGTACTAATGAATTACACTAAATAGAACAATCACAAAATGTATTAAGAGGAAAAGCTGTAAAATAAAAAGAAAAAAACTCAAAATGTTATATTCTTTAGTATTATCAATAGTTTGATTTATATTGAACAAATGGATATTAATAGCTGTATACTGAAAATAAACAAACAACTCAAAATGTTATCTTCTTTAGTATTATCAATAGTTTGATTTATATTGAACAAATGGATCTCAATAGTTGTATACTGAAAATAAACAAACGCAAAAGTGTTATATTCGATTGTATTCAGTGGAACACATTTATTTCTATAGCTATATACTGAAAAGAAAAAATCACAAAATGTTATATTCATTTGTATCAGTGGAATAAACCTATCATATAGCTGTATACTGAATAGAACAATCTCAACATATACTATCCGTGTGGAAAATGTAATTCTTTATAATGAAATAAAAAATGATTAATCGTATTAAATCAGTATTGCTTAATTGGTTAAGAGGGATAGAGCAAACTCGATCTATTGTACTGTTTACAAATTATAATCAACACAAAAATTAATAAGTCCTTGTTTAAGTAGAACTAATCAAACTGATGAGAAAAATACAAAATGTTCTGTTGCGGCACTTTTAGCTTAACTAATACAAAAATGTTATTCGCCTGAACTAAGAGGAACTAATCAATTTGTTTATATGTATATTAAATAGAATAACACAAAATATAACATTGCTGTTGATTAAGTTTAATTAATACTAAATGAAATAACCGCGTGTATTCAATGGTACTAAACAATACACTAAATAGAACAATCACAAAATGTATTATGATGTATAATAAAAAGAAAAAAAAAAACTCAAAATGTTATCTTCTTTAGTATTATCAATAGTTTGATTTATATTGAACAAATGGATCTGAATAGTTGTATACTGAAAATAAACAAACGCAAAAGTGTTATATTCGTTTGTATTCAGTGGAACACATTTATTTCTATAGCTCTTTACTGAAAAGAAAAAAATCACAAAATGTTACAGTGGAATAAACCTATCATATAGCTAGCTGTATACTGAATAGAACAATCTCAACATATACTATTCGTGTGGAAAATGTAATTCTTTATAATGAAATAAAAAATGATTAAGTGGAACCAATCAATTTGTAAATATGTACATTAAATGGAACAACACAACATATAATATTACTGTTTATTAAGTTAAATAAATTCCAATTAAAATAATTGCTTTTGTTAAATGGAACAAAATGTAATATTCGTGTGTATTAAGTAGAAAAAATAATTCTCTATGGCAGTAAACTGGAAAAAAACCCACAGAAAATTATATATGCGTTTGTATTAGGTTTAACATTGAAAAAATAAATCTCTATAGCTGTATACTTAAAAGAAAAATAAATCAAAATGTAATATTCGTTTATATTAAGGGGAACTAATGAATCTTTTAAGCTTTACACTTAAAAGAAATAACCCTAAAAATGTAATAATAGTTTGTATTAAGAATGTAAATAGCTGTTTACTGAAAAGAAAGAAACAAAACATGTTCTATTCGTTTGTATTAGTGGAACAAACCTATCTCTATGGCTGCATACTGAATAGAACAAACACTATATATACTATTCGTGTGGAAAATGTAATTCTTTATAATGAAATAAAAAATGATTATCGTATTAAAACAGTATTGCTTAATTAGTTAAGAGGGATAGAGCAAACTCAATCTATTGTACTGTTTACAAATTATAATCAACACAAAAATTAATAAGTCCTTGTTTAAGTAGAACTAATCAAACTGATGAGAAAAATACAAAATGTTCTGTTGCGGCACTTTTAACTTTACTAATATTATTCGCCTGCAAAAGTGTTATATTCTTTTGTATTCAGTGGAACACATTTATTTCTATAGCTCTTTACTGAAAAGAAAAAAATCACAAAATGTTACAGTGGAATAAACCTATCATATAGCTGTATACTGAATAGAACAATCTTAACATATACTATTTGTGTTGAAAATGTAATTCATCTTAATGAAATCAAAGAAGATTATTCGTATTAAAACAGTATTGCTTAATTAGTTTACAGGAATAGAGCAAACTAAATATATTATACTGTTTACAAATTATAATCAAGACAAAAATTAATAAATCCTTGTTTAAGTAAAACTTATCAAACTGATGAAAAAAAACCCAAAATGTTCTGTTGCGGCACAATCCAATCTGTATAGCAGTATACTGAATGTAATAAGCTGAAACGTAATAATCGTGTGGAACAAAATAATCACTCTATCTGTATACTGAATAAAACAAACTTTAAATTTAATATTCGTTTATATTAAATAGTACAAATGAATCTCTATAGCTGTATACTGAAAAGAATTAAAATCAAAATGTCATATTAGTTTGTATTAAGTGCAACAAACCAATTTCTATAACTCTTTACTAAATAGAACAAGCTTAAAATGTCATATTCGTTTGGAACAAACTAATGTCCATAAATGTAGTCTGAATAAAACAAATTCAATATGTAATATTCGTGTGTATTAAATGGAACAAATCAATCTCTATAGCTGTATACTGAAAAGAATAAAGCTCAAAATGTATTAATTGAAACAAACAAATCTTTATAGCTGTATACTGACTAGAACAAGCTCAAAATGTAATATTCATGTGTAACAAACACATATCTATCACTGAATACTGAATAGAAGTTCAAAATGTAATATTCGTGTTTATTAAGTGGAACAAATCAATCTTTATAGCTGTGTATTAAGTAAAACACATCAATCACTATAGCTGTATACTGAAAAGAATAATACTCAAAATGTAATATTCATGTGTATTAATTGGAATAAACCAATCCCTTTAGCTGTATACTGAATAGAAGAAACTCAAAATGTTATATTCGTTTGTATTAAGTGGAATAAACCAGATGTATTATGAATAGAACAATTGCAAAATGATATATTCGTGTGGATCAAACCAATCTCTATAGCTGTATACTGAATACAACAAACTCAAAATGTAAAACTCGTGTATTAAGTGTAACAAATGAATCTCTATAGCTGTAAACTGAAAAGAAAATAATTCAAAATGTAATATTACTGAGTATTAAGTGGAACTAATCAATCTCTATATCTGCATACTGAATAGAACAAACTCAAAATGTAGTATTTGTGTGTATTAAAGGCAACAAATGCATCTCTATAGCTGAATAGAACAAACTCATGATGTAATATTCGTGTGTATTTAGTAAAACAAATAAATCTCTATAGCTGTATAGCTAAAAAATTTATATTCGTGTGTATTTATTAAAACAAATGAATCTTTATAGCTTTATACTGAAAAGAAAATACTTAAAATGTAATATACGTGTGGAACAAATAAAACGCTATAGCTACATAAAACAAGTACAAAATGTAATTCATTTAAACGAAATCAAAATGGATTACTCGTATGTTTAAGATGGAACTAAACAAACAAAATTGCTTAATTAGTATAGAGCATAGAGCAAATAAAAATATAGTGTATTGATTTTATTTTGCTTTGCTATTTGTTTGTTTTCTCTATTTTTACATCATTAGATTTATCTTTGGTACATACAAGTAAAGTATCAGATTTTTATACAAACAATTATAAACAAACATACTATTACAAATAACAGTATAGCTAAAAACATTGATAAAGAATAGAAATCAAATACATATAAATTTTCTTTATGCATCTTGTATCTAACTTTTATTTCATTTTCGTAGAAATTCGAAAAAAAAGTAAAGTTTTGTACTATAATTACATATTATCGAAACTGCCATTTTTTAAAATTATTTCACTGTATTGTGCCTTATGTAAAATTAAAAAAACAAAACAACACACACAATTTATATTATAGTTGCATAGATGTAAAGTGTCTTCAAAGGCAAACATAGATTAAATGGTATAAGATACAAGCTGTGATTGCACATAATGGTACCAAACATATAGACTTGGGAGGAAATGTGTGAGGTTACTGTGTTTTTTTGTTGTGTCCTTTTTTTTCTTTATTTTTTGATATGATATGTGTATATATGTACAGTATATTTTGGGTGCTTGTGTGTAAATTTCATGCTTGCATCCATGATGTTCCACGAATTGTGAAAACAATTAACTGTTTTTCACATGTGTATGCATATGGGCAGGATACAACATGACATGTG
Organism: Panopea generosa; assembly: GCA_029582155.1. NCBI lineage: Eukaryota > Metazoa > Mollusca > Bivalvia > Adapedonta > Hiatellidae > Panopea > Panopea generosa. The sequence goes on along the minus strand of CM055912.1, from coordinate 24,166,209 downwards.
TTCTACTTTTATGCATTATAAATTCTTCTCTCGATATTTATATACAATGTTGACTTCTCCACTTTGAAATGTATTGAATCATGAATCCCAAAATTACTTTATGAATATTGAAATTTCCATCTAATATACCTTAGGCTTTTCACTACAGACATGAATTTTTGTTCAAATCTTGTAACAAAATTTACAAATATAAAATGGAACATTAACATGCAATGGTATGATGAATAATGAAGGTCTAAAATGTCCACTTTTTCAATTATATGTTGTGGGTCTTGGTGTCTGGAGTGTTGATGATAAGGGTAGCATGCAGCAAAATTATTATACCGTCACCAAAACAATATGACACATAGAATAACTATATATTCTATGAATGTACAGGGTCTTGGAGACAAAAATAAAAGAAGGGATACCTTTAATTTTCTGTAAAGTATAAATGGATCAATATACTTTTTACAAGATACACATTTTACCGAAAAAGATGAGAACATTATATGTATTGAATGGGGGTTTGAATGTTTTTTTTAGAAACTACTCTAGTCAATCTCGAGGAGTGGCCATTCTTTTAAATAATAACTTTGATTTTAAATTACATTAAAAAACACTGATAATAATGGCAATAAATTATTTTTAAACTGTACCATCAATGATAAAAGATTTAACTTAATAAATATATATGGTCCTAATAAAGATGACCCGGACTTTTATAAACAATTGAAGAATGGAATTAAAGATTCAGATAATTTATCTTTAATTGCAGGTGATTTTAATCTGATCTTAAACCCACAAATAGACTGTTATGATTATGTTAATCTAAACAACCCTAACGCAAGGGAAGTTGTTCTAGAAACAATTGTTGATTGTGATTTAGTAGATTGCTCGAGAGATCAAAATCTATAAAAAAGAGAATATACATGGTTTCGAAAAAACACTACTTTTTTAAAAAATTTAGATTAGACTCTTTTCTTATCTCCCAGCAATCACTACTGATATAGCTGATGTTAAAATATTTCCAGGTTATAAAACTGACAGCTCTTTTATTCTTTTAAAATTAGATTTTCTTAAATTTAGTAAAGTCAATTCATACTGGAAAATGAGTAATTCTGCTAAAAGACACTAATAATATAAACATTATGAAGCAAACTATTGAAAGAGTAAAATTACAATATGCTCAAAAAGATCAACTCTCGGATAAAAATATAAATGACATTGGAAATGATATACTTCAGTTAGATCAATTGTTTTTTGAAACACTACTATTTGAAATAAGGGGTAAAAAATTAAATACTCCTCATTCCTTAAAAAACAAGAAAAAATAATGAATATATACTTCTAAAAGATATTGAAAAATTTGAAAAGGAACATTTTATTAAACATGAATTGTTGGAATTAAAAGAAGGAGAAAAAACCAACAAATTGTTTTTGCAATTTGGAAAATAAAAATTTTGTGTCAAAAGTAATGCTAAGTCTTATGTCTAAAAACAATGTTCTTATTGATTCTCAAGAAGGAATATTGAAAGAAACTATAAAATTTTATAAAAACTTATATTCTTTACATGATACTGACAGTCAATTTGTTTGAAATTCTCTAAAATTGTAATATTCCCAAATTAAATGGAAAGGAAGAAAATCAATGGAAGGGCAAATATCATATGAAGAATGTTTTTACAGTTTAAAGAAAATGAAGAATTCAAAAAGCCCTGGACACTCAGGATTCACAGTTGAATTTTACAAGTTTTTTTGACGTGATATAGGACATTTTTTGTTAAGATCTATTAATGCAGGTTTCAATAAAGGAGAATTGTCTATATCACAAAAACAAGGTGTAATAACATGTATACCAAAGGGAAACAAAGATAAAAATTACTTAAAAAATTGGCGTCCCATTTCATTACTAAATGTGTCTTATAAAACTGCATCAGTAAGTATCGCGAATAGATTAAAATATATTTTGGGAGGTATAATTAATGAAGATCAAATTGGTTTAATTCCAAACAGATATATTGGAGAAAATACAACACTTTTATACGATTTAATGTTTTATACTGGAAATAATGATATACCTGGATATTACTTTTAACTGACTTTGAAAAAGCCTTTGACTCAATTGCATGGCACTTTATTCACCAAGTATTAATTTTTTATAATTTTGGTCCTGATTTCAAAAAATGGATAATTTTATTTTATACAAATACAGAATCGTGCTGTATTGTAAATGGACATCTCTCAGAATGTTTTTTTCTTCAAAGAGGATGTCGTCAAGGTGACCCGATATCACCATACATCTTTATTTTGTGTGCTGAAATACTTGCTATCCTTGTCAGGAACAGTCCAGATAATAGGGGAATAAATGAAGGATCCACAGAATATGTAATATCTCAGTTTGCGGACGATACATATTTAATATTAGATGGTTCTGACGCATTAAACGTGTTAAAATGCTATGCAAGAATCTCCGGCCTTATTATCAATATAGATAAAACTAAAGTTGTATGGATAGGTGCAAAACGAGACTGACAAACAAAAGTATGCAGTGATATACAACTTAACTGGGAGAATAAATTTACTTTTCAATAACTTGACATTGACTCAATGGTTAAGCTTAATTATGACAATAAGATTCGAGAAATGAAGAATCTGCTTATTACATGGTCAAGAAGAATTAAAACACCTATTGGAAAAAATAAGGTTATTAAAACTTTGGCCATTTCAAAAATTATTCATCTTATTTTTGCATTTCCTAACCCAGATTCTGAAACTATAAAAGAACTTAACTTGCTATTTTTTAAATTTTTATGGAATGGAAACCCAGATAAAATAAAAAGAACAATTATTTATAAAGACTACTCACTAGGGGGACTAAGAATGATAAATCTTGAATAATTTATTGCAGCTATAAAAATCACATGGATAAGAAGAATATTACAAGGTGAAAAAATATATTTAGAAATCTTTAAAGTTTCATATGAGCCACTTATACATTTTAGCTCATTTGAAGCTGTATTTATTGAAAAACATTTAGATAAAATTAAAAGTCTCTTCTGGAGATATGTTTTTTATTGTTATATGAAATTTTTAAAACAAGTTACGCCATATTCATGGCATGAATTTCAAGTGATACAATTATGGCATGATTCTAATATTAAGGTCGGAGGTTCGAGTGTTTTTATTGATATATATTTTAAGAAAGGTATATGCTTTATCAACGATTTATTGAACAGTAATGGAAATTTTATGACACTTGCTGAAATGACACAACAATATGGTGTTGTAACACACTTTTAAGAATACTCCAGATTCATATCTGCTTTAAGGACATATCTAGGTACTTTTTCTTTTTCACACTCTAGCTCTAAAGCAAGAATTCATTATTTCCTTTGCCAAAATCAATTTTATTTAGAAATAAAAAAGGATGTAGATACATTTAACACTAACTTCCGATCTGATCTTAAAAATCGCATATAAATTGTTTTTTATATTTAAAAGATTATGTATATAAAAAAAAAACGTAAACCCAATACATACAAAATGTATAGATTATACCATAGATTTTTTCCCCAGAATGATTATATCCTTTATGAATAACAAAGGATACAAAGATAACTTTGTGCAGAATGTTTTTATGAATCATGTAAAACAGTTCGCTATATGTATTTATGTAAACAAGTATGTGAAAACCTATATGGTAGATTCTATTGTTTGCGTTTCATGTTTTTACATCGATTTTTTATTAATTTCAAAGGCAGTAAATTAAATATATATATATATATATATATATATATATATATATATATATATATATATATATAAATGGCATAATATATATATATTTATTGTTTTTACAGAAGATCTAAGGCATGATGTTTTCAAACATTTTTGCTTTCATAAAATACCCAAGGTTGACATAAAATAAATATTTACATCTACAAAAATGAATTCACTTTTGTAGAGACATTTTTCATATTTATGCTTTTTTGATGTATTATAAAGGTTTCCTATTGCATTAATTTGATAATCCCATTGTTAAATGTAATACACAACATAATCAGAAGACAAATGGTCAAGAATATTTTTTAGATTTTGATATTCTTGACTGTATGTTGTTGTTTGTTTGTTTTTTGCTGTTTAATGGTTTTGAAATAAAGAAAAATGAAATATTCAGTTAACCCAACTTACAATGCTATGTTACAAGTTTACATAACTTATATGAAATATAAAAACAATAATAAAGAACACCTTTTTGAATACAAATGCATCTAAATTCAATTATTATATTAACAGTTTACATGCCTGGAATATTTTCATCAGCAATACTAAATTGGATTGAAATATGTCACCTTCTCTGCACAAATAAGACGAAAGTTACGAAATAGTGTTTTGATTATGTGACACTGAAATGAAGAAAACAAGAACATAATAAGTGTGTTTATGTGAGTGCCTATACATGTGCAAATATGTGCGCGCGTCTGTGTGTGTGTGTGCATGTGTGGGTGTGTGGGTATGTGGGTGTGAGTATGTGAGTGTGTGAGCGTGAGCGTGTGCGTTGTATTTGGTTGTACGTATTAAATTGCTTAATTAGTATAGAGCATAGAGCAAATACAAATAAAGTGTACAGTTTAAATGTAATATTCTTTTGTATTAAGTGAAACAAATCAATCTTTATAGCTGTATAGTGATAAGAAGAAAAAACTAAAAATGTTATATTCGTTTGTATTAAATGGAACAAACCAATCGATATAGCTGTATACAGAATAGAACAAACTCAAAATTAACGGTGTTGTTGTATTCTCCAATCCATCAAAATTCAAATTGTAATTTATTTCAATAATAGCAAAATGGATTATTCCGGTGTATTAAATGGAAGTAAACAAAAATGTTGCTTAAATAATTTAGAGCAATAGAAGAAACAAAAAATATATTGCACTGTTTATGTTCGTTTCAAACAAACAAATAACTATAGCTGTATACTGAATTGAACAAACTCAACATGTTATATTCGTGTGTATAAAGTGGAACAAATCGATCTCTATAGATGTATACCAAATAGAACAAGCACTAAATGTAATATTCATATAATGTAAGCAGTTTGTATCGCGATATAAAAAAACGGAACGTGTAGGAGAAAGAACTTTTGATTAAAAAAATATTTAATTCAATCATAGGACATCTTTAAACCAGCGGTATTTCTTTTGTTGATGAGTAATTTGCTTTAATTTGTATACAATTAATTTGTATATAATTTTATTTTGAGTATACGTGTTTTCTACTCTTGTGAGCTGTCGGCCATTTGTCATTTATGCTACAGTGTGTATTGAATGGAACAAATAAATCTATATAGCTTTATACAAAATAAAACAAACACCAAACGCAATATTCGTGTTTATTTAATGGAACAAACCAATTTCTATAGCTGTATACTGTATAGAACCAGCTCAAAATGTTATATTTGTGTGGAACAAAAACAAATCTCTATGAATAAAACAAACTAAAAAATGTAATATTCGTGTTTATTAAGGGGTTTTATAAGGGGAACAAACCAATTTTAATAGCTGTATGCTGAAAGGAATCAGCTGAAAATTTTATATACGTGTAGAACAAACCAGTCACTTTAGCTCTATACTGAATAGAACAAACTCAAAATGATATATTCGTGTGTTTTAAGTGGTAAAAATCAATTTCTATAGCTGTATTCTTATCGACCAAGCTAAAAATAATATTCGTGTGGAACAAACAAATATCTATTGCAGCAAACTGAATAGAACAAACTCAAATTGTAATATGCGTTTGTAATAAATAGAAAAAGTAGCTTTAAACTGAATAGAACAAGTGAAAAATATCATTCTCCATCACTGCATACTGAATAGATCAAATATATCTCTATAGCTGTATACTGAAAAACAACTCAAAATGATATATTCTTTTGTATTAAGTGGAATAAACCAATCTCTATCTCAAAATGTAATTCTCGTGTATATTAAATAGAACAAATAGCTTTATATGTAATAGAACACACTCAAAATGTTATATATTTGTTTGCATTAAATGGAACAAGCTAATCACTAATCAAACAAATTCAAAATGTAATATTCGTGTATATTAAATAGAACAAAAAGCTATATACTAAATAGAACAAACACCAAATTCGTGTGGAACAAACAAAACATATTGCACTGTTTACAAATTATAAACAACACAAAATAATATTTCCGTGTATTAAGTAGAACTAATCAAACAGTTTAGCTGTATAATGAATAAAAAAATAAAATGTAATATTGCGGTGCTCTAAGCTTAAAAAACAAATTCTATGCTGAATGGAATAAGCTCAAATTGTAATATTCGCGTGTAACAAATCAATCACTACAGTTGTATACGGAATAGAACAAACTCGAAATGTAATTATCCGTTTGTATGAAATTAAACAAATCAGTCTCTTTAGCTGTATACCGAAAAGAAAAAAACAAGCTCAAAATTCAATATTCGTGTGGAACAAACAAATCTTTATAATAGAATAAACTCAAAATGTAATATTCGTGTGTATTTAATATAACAAATATCTTTATACTGAATAGAACAAACACCATATTCGTGTGGTAGAATCCAATCTCTATAGCTGTATACTAAATAGAAAAAACTCAAAATGTTATATTCGTTTGTATGAAATTGAACAAACCAATCTCTATAGCTGTTTACTGAATAGACCAAACTCAAAATGTAATATTCGTGTGTATTAAGTGGAAACAAATTATTTCTATAGCTCTGTATATTGAAAAGAAAAACTTTCAAATGTTATTTTCGTTTTATTTTCTCTTTTATTATTTTATTTCTAATTATACACATACATGTACATATATGTACATAGCAACACATTGTCCAAACATAATAGAAGAAGATTTGAGTAAACTATTATACTATATTGACATGTTGAAATTTACAACTTATTATTAACAAGTACATTCAGACTATCTTTATATATTCTTACAATGAATATTGAAACTGTTCACAATAATGAAAATTCTTTCTAAATAATAAGTTTTTTAAAAAAACAGTAAAAAATTCAACAACAAGCAAACAAACATTATAGTAATTATTTGTTTGTTTTGTATTCTACTTATATATTTACTTTCTTTTAATGAAACAATGCTACAATGTGTTATATAAATAATACATATTTTTATGTATTAAATGAAAAATAAGTTCGCTTAAATAGAGTGTAAAGAAAGAGTTGTAGATAAAGTAGGAGGGTTAAGATAAAGAAAAGAAGAAATTAACACTCTAAGTCTGAAATCAGTATGTTGATGTCTTTGATTTAGTTGTAATTTGTCTCATTTGCCCGTTATGTTGTCCAAGTTTTCTCTTTTGCTGTTGCTTTTATTCTTTTTATATTTTCTATGTATTTTAAATATTTTTTTAAAATTAATAAACATTGGAATTGTTTTTGCATTTTGTTTTTGTAAATGAAATATTTAGCATATATCAATATAGTATTTAACAAATTGAATAATTGTTCCGTTCAGTACAACCAATAGATATTACCATATAATTTAAATTTATTGTTAACTGGTTTTTATTAAGATATACTTCAAGATATGTCCAGAAGGCTGTAGAAAATTGACATTCCCAAAATATGTGTATGTTTGTTTCAACATGCATAGCACAAAATTCACATAAACATAGCTACATATGTTGCATTTATACAGAAATTTGTTGTTAGGTATAATTCGCATTATATATTTGTATTGGAAAGCGCGTAATTTTGTATCTATTAGTGATCTAAAAGGTAAGGTGTGTACAACTTTCCAGTTTTTGTTCGCATCTTCTAATTCCCATTTAATATGAGGTTTGATTAATATGTTTTCGTATGTTTCTTAATTGTCTATTATATAAAAGTTTATTTTGACTTTTATGGTTTCTGATTTGTTGCAATATATTTATTTCTTCATTATTGTCCGCTATTTTGTTAGCTTTTTTTTTTCCATGCCTTTGGAATGCTTTCAATTAGAGTATACTATTTTAAAAAATCTGAATTTTAAGAAGGTATTTTGCTTTAACAAATTGAAAAGTATAGAATGTTTTTTGTCTACAATTAAATAGTTGTTTGATGTACTTGATACATTTTGAATGCCATTATTTATAAAATAAAGTTTTGTTTTTGTTTTTTTATGAACGAATTGTTCCATAATATCTAGTTGTTTAATGTTTCTGGTTTATTTTCAAAATTTATACTTGACCATGATTGTAATATTTCTAATAAAACAATGGGAATCTTGTGGTTTTGTGTTTTAGAATATTCATACTCATTTGAATTACATTCAAATATTAATTGTCCCCCTAACTTTTCTATTTGTTAATGTATATGTGTTTCCAATCCCCATTAATTTCATTATCTATTATTCTTTGACCCATCCCGCTTTTATTGATTTTATAAACATATTCACATCGATCATTTTTAGACCCCCATTTTCGTAGTCTTGTATAATGGTTTTGCACTAATTTTAATTCATGATATTTGCTTCTGTCATTTGAAAAAAAAAAAAACAATTCCCAATTTGAATGAACATTTTGGTCTCCATATAAATTTATTGTTAGTATCAAATGTTTTAGTAAAATTTTTTAGTGATCCCAATCTTAATATAACATATTTTAATTGTTTAATTTTAAGCCAGATACTTTACTAAAATCATTTAGCTTTTTTATCAAAGATGTAAACGTTTTATATGACCCATCCAACATAAATGTTGCATCATCTGCAAATGCTGTATTTTTATTATTTCTCTGTTATATAGGTTTACACACCCTTTATTTCTTTAGCTGCTTTCACAGACTTATATACAATTTCTATAATTAATATAAATGAATATGGCGACAGTGGACTTCTTTGTCGTACTCCTCTATTTATGTCAAAGAACTCGGACATGTGTCCGTTAATTACACAACTTTGTGCATCATTGTAAAAAAGTTTATTACAATTTATAAAAGAATTACCAAAGTCAAAATATTCAAGAGCTTTAAAAATAAAATTATTATCTATACTATCGAAAGCCTTTTCAAAATCGGCAAAAAATATAAGTCCTGGTTTGTCTTCGTCATTTTAATATTCTTTTACTTCAAAGATAGTTCGAATGTTTTCGCCAATATATCTTCCTTTTAAAAAACCTGTTTGATATTATTGATAAGTTTATTTAAAACATTTTTCATTCTATTTGCTATAGTCTTTGTAGCTATTTTATAATCAATATTAAGTAAACTTATTAGTCTCCAATTATACCTTGTTTTTGAATTGTTGTTCATGATTTTTTTTCGTATGAATAATTGATAGAGTTAATGTTAAGTCTTTAATTGTATCAAAAATATTTTATAAAATTCAGCTGTAATGCCATCAGATCCTGGACTTTTACCATTTTTCATTTCTTTGAGAGCTGTAAAACATTCTATTTCATTAATAACACCTTAACATGAACTCTTTTCATCCTCGTCCAAAAGTGTATTATTTATTTGTGTTAAAAACGAGTTATCATTAGATATTGTGGTATCTTTACTGTGTAATGTTCTATATAATGATTTAATTTCCTCTAACATCTTTTTAGTTAGTTATCTCTATCATTTTTACTAGTCTTTTTATAGTTTTATTTTCTGATCTTTTCTTTTCTAAATTACTATTTTACTTTGTATTTTTTCTGCCCCTTCTATTCATTCTGCTTTTGCTCCAATTAAAATTCCCTTTGTTTGTGTTTTGATAATTTCTTCTAATTCAGCTTTCTTTTCTTTTATATTATTTAAATTGTCATATTGTTTTGATTATTGTAAAGTTTTTTTTCTCTAATTTATCAATATCAGTTTTAATTTTCATTTCTAATTTTACTCTTTTCTTTTTTTTTCGCAGATGTGCATTTAATAGTCTCATTCCTTATTGTACCCTTAATAATTTCCCATAACGTGTTAGGATTAGCTTCTTTATCTGTTATATCTGTTATTTCTTGTATTGAATATTTTATTTTATCCTGATAATCCTTTTCTAAGATAATACTATTATTGAATTTAAAAAATCCTGGTCCTCTAGGTTGAGTATCCACATTCATATTAAAAAAAACTAACGAATGATCTGACCGTAAACCCGTTGTAATTTTACATTCTGTAATTGCATCTACTAAGTTGTTTGAAACTAGGAAAAAGTCCAGCATGCAAAATATTGGCGGTTTATGGTTGGAGTGCCACATATAATGTTTTGTATTTGGATTTAAAATTCTCCATATATCATTTATATCGTTACTTTGTATTATATTATTTATTTTATCTCTATTTTTCTTGTTGTTAGTTTTATTTCCATTGTTTTATCTTCATCATTGTCGATAATAGTATTAAAATCCCCACCTATAATTAAAATATCACTATCATTTGAAATAATAAAATCTTCTATTTTTGTAAGAAATGTATTTTGTTCTGTTGCATTGTTTGGTGCATAAACATTTAAAAATACATAATTCATTTTCATTTATATTTATTTTTAGTGATTGCATTCTACCGTTTTTAATACTGTTATATTTTTTACTGTATATGACAAATTTGAGTTGACAAGGATGCCCACACCTGTGCAATTCTTACTGTTTCCACTTAAAAATAGATCATCTCCCCACTCTTTTTTCAAATTGCTGTATGATATTTCTTAACAGTGTATCTCTTGTAAAAAACATATAGAGTATTTATTCAATTTTAACCAATGAAACAATTGTTGTTTTTTGGATTGCTCACTTAAACCTTTTACATTAAATGTGCTTTTACACTCATTACGACATATGGGAAAAATCACTATACTATTCATTATGTGCATTCTGTTGCAAACAAAGAGTGTAAGTAAGAAGAAGGGATAGAAGAGATATAGCAAGAAGTACGAGTGTTGATGAACATACAAACAATAGAACAAAAAAAAATATTTACAAAGCTACGCCGCCATTATAAACAACTATTGATTTCAAACATGTTTTGCAAAATATTCGTGTCAACATAAGTATCAAAATTTTTGAATATTATTATTTTGTTGTATGAGTAGAAATAACATTTATCTGATATTTTGATCTATAATTATTTTTCGTCTTTATTTTGTCAAAAAAATAATTTAAATATATATTTTGAACAGAAAACTACAGTGCATTAAATAGCGTGTTTATAAACAAAATTTATGATTTGTTCTAAATATTGAACGAATATACTTTGACATAATATTGAGTACCAATCAGAAAGGTTTAACAAGACTATTTGTTGCAAATATTTTGAGTAACTTTCTTCGTCGTTATATTTCACATTACATCTATATTACATGTAACTCATAATATTTATACACTTAAAGTTGTTTTTATTACAAGATGAGTCATACCACTCCAAACCATTGTTACGCATTCTTGAATATAATAAAGCAGGTCTATGTTAAAAGGTGGAACAATGCAATAGCATATGAGAACTGTAATAAACTATGTGTGTTATTTGTATATCAGTTTTAAATATTATATTAAACAATATTCAGTGTTGCCATACTATGATTAAATTCACTCAATATCCCAGATTTGTTCAATATTACGGTTTGTTTACATTTGATAATAATTACTTGTGATCAAACCAGTCATATATCATATGCATATTATAGTATACTTCCCAACAAACTTCTTATAGCTTTATACTATGTTTCCTAATTAAGCTTCGCTTTAAACAACCTTTTGACACAATTATAAACTCATGTCCGATTGAAACTGTCCTTATACACTACAAAAACGAAAGATGTGCATAAAAATAAGTTTCATTTTATATTGATGTAAATATATTTTTGTAAATTTTGCTAAAAAACTCCCTAATAATACCCTTATATACGAAAACAGATTCGAAACTCATATAGGAATAAAAAAGGAATGTTTAAATACGTTTTGTGTTTTCTTTTTGTCATAGTGTGTACACTCATCTTCATACACCCACAAATACACAAAATACATATATATACATATATACACATATGCATACATACATACAAACATACATACATACTCATGCATATATATATATATAAACATGCATATGTACACACACACACACACACACACGCACACACGCACACTGAAATTGGTGTTATGATATGCCAATTTTAGTATTTATATTCAACCTGTAAATTATTGCAAATTTATATTTACATCTGCATTCCATAAACAATCACGTTTTGTTTCGTCATTACATAACCATATACTATACCTTATTTATTATATTTATATATAATGATACCGCCGAATGCACAAGTTTTGGTAAAACAGTAATTTTTAACTGTTGTTTTAAAAAATAATATATCCACAAATTAATTTAAAATATGGATACGAATTATTTAAAAATATATTATTAGCACAGTAGTAAATTGTATAGAACACAGCAGTAAGTACGTTAGACAATATATAAGGTAAGATTTTTATTTAAATATGCAAATGGCAATACATAATGATTGATATCAGTACATTTAAACATCAAATTTACTATCAGGCACACCTGAAGCCGGGAATTCGCTGAGTCAGTCGGAACCTTGTCGGGATTTTGTATAACCCGTGGATTTAGTACCGTGTTCAAGGAACCAAACTTACACATTCATTCACTTTAATTGCCACATCGTTTATAAGACCTAACCACTGGATGCTTTTTAAAAGCAGCCAACTTGTTTCAATATGGCCAACGTTGACGCTATAATCGAATCACGTGACTCTCGTGATTTTCGGGGATGTACGTTATTTTTTAAATAGTCACTATAGCGGAAGAACAGGCTTCGAGTCTCTGTGTTTATATCTCGGGCCAAATTAACGACTAGATTTTTCGAAAGCGAGGAAAAATATTGTGAAACCAATACCTGGATTTAATCTCTTATATATCCCTCAAAACACAATGAAAAATATATCTTTATATGTTTGTTTTTGAATGATATATTAATCTTGCATTCTTAAAGGTCATGAAATAAAATAAAATAACAAACATTGTTTATTTAGGGTCCAGGGTGCCGTGTTACTAAACGTCGTACTAAATTTGTCGTAAATTTTAACGTACGACAATCGTATTTATTTCAGAGCGTCTTACTAAAATAACTTAATTTACTATATTCACATGCGATTGAACTGACCTGTAGTACTACAGTTATACTATTTTCACACTCGATTGACCAGACCTGTATTACAAGTCATACCATATTCACATCCGATTGACCAGACCAGTATTACAATAGTCATACTATATTCACATCCGAATGACCAGACCTGTAGTACCATAATCACACTGCATTCACGCCCGATTGACCAGACCTTGAGTACAAGAGTCACACTGTATTCACATCCGATTGACCAGACCTGGAGTACCACAGTCGCACTGTATTCACATCCGACTGACAAGACCTGGAGTACCACAGTCACACTATATTCACATCCGATTGACCACACCTGGAGTACCAGTCACACTTTATTCACATCCGATTGACCAGACCTGGAGTACCACAGTCACACTGTATTCACATCCGATTGACCAGACCTGGTGTACCACAGTCACACTATATTCACATCCGATTGACCAGACCTGGTGTACCACAGTCACACTGTATTCACATCCGACTGACCAGACCTGGTGTACCACAGTCACACTATATTCACATCCGATTGACCAGACCTGGAGTACCAGTCACAATATATTCACATCTGATTGACCAGACCAGGAGTACCACAGTCACACTATATTCACATCCTATTGACCAGACCTGGAGTACCACAGTCACACTATATTCACATCTAATTGACCAGACCTGGAGTACCAGAGTCACACTATATTCACATCCGATTGGCCAGACCTGGAGTACCACAGTCACACTATATTCACTTCCGATTGACCAGACCAGGAATACCACAGTCGCACTATATTAACATCTGATTGACCAGAGCTGGAGTACCACAGTCACACTATATTCACATCTGATTGACCAGACCTGGAGTACCACAGTCACACTATATTCACATCCGATTAACAAGACCTGGAGTACCACAGTCACAATATATTCACATCTGATTAACCAGACCTGGAGTACCACAGTCGCACTATATTCACATCCGATTGACAAGACCTGTAGTACCACAGTCGCACTCTATTCACATCCTATTGACCAGACCTGGAGTACCACAGTCACACTATATTCACATCCGATTGACCAGACCTGGAGTACCGCAGTCACACTATATTCACATCCGATTGGCAAGACCTGGAGTACCGCAGTCACACTATATTCACATCCGATTGACCAGACCTGTAGTACCACAGTCACACTATATTCACATCTGATTGACCAGACCTGGAGTACCACAGTCGCACTATATTCACATCTGATTGACAAGACCTGTAGTACCACAGTCACACTATATTCACATCTGATTGACCAGACCTGGAGTACCACAGTCGCACTATATTCACATCCGATTAACAAGACCTGGAGTACCACAGTCACACTGTATTAACATCCGATTGACCAGACCAGGAGTATAACAGACAGACTATATTCACATCCTATTGACCAGACCTGTAGTACCACAGTCACACTATATTCAGATCTGATAGACCAGACCTGGAGTACCACAGTCGCACTATATTCACATCTGATTAACAAGACCTGGAGTACCACAGTCACACTATATTCACATCCAATTGACCAGACCTGGAGTACCACAGTCACACTATATTAACATCTGATTGACCAGACCAGGAGTACCACAGACACACTATATTCACATCCTATTGACCAGACCTGGAGTACCACAGTCACACTATATTCACATCTGATTGACCAGACCTGTAGTACCACAGTCACACAATATTCACATCCGATTGACAAGACCTGTAGTACCGCAGTCACACTATATTCACATCCGATTGACAAGACCTTGAGTACCACAGTCACAATATATTCACATCCGATTGACAAGACTTGGAGTACCGCAGTCACAATATATTCACATCTGATTGACCAGACCTGGAGTACTGCAGTCACGCTATATTTACATCTGATTAACCAGACCTGGAGTACCACAGTCACACTATATTCACATCCGATAGACCAGACCTTGAGTACCACAGTCACACTATATTCACATCCGATTAACAAGACCTGGAGTACCACAGTCACAATATATTCACATCTGATTGACCAGACCTGGAGTACTGCAGTCACACTATATTTACATCCGATTGACCAGACCTGGAGTACCACAGTCACACTATATTCACATCCGATTGACCAGACCTGGAGTACCGCAGTCACACTATATTCACATCCGATTGACCAGACCTGGAGTACCACAGTCACACTATATTCACATCCGATTAACAAGACCTGGAGTACCACAGTCAAACTATATTAAAATCTGATTGACCAGATCAAGAGTACCACAGACACACTATATTCACATCCTATTGACCAGACCTGTAGTACCACAGTCACACTATATTCACATCCGATTGACAAGACCTGGAGTACCGCAGTCACAATATATTCACATCCGATTGACCAGACCTGGAGTACCACAGTCACACTATATTCACATCCGATTGACCAGACCTGGAGTACCGCAGTCACACTATATTCACATCCGATTGACAAGACCTGGAGTACCACAGTGACAATATATTCAAATCCGATTGACAAGACCTGGAGTACCACATTCACACTATATTCACATCTGATTGACCAGACCTGTAGTACCACAGTCACACTATATTCACATCCTATTGACAAGACCTGGAGTACCACAGTCACACTATATTAACATCTGATTGACCAGACCTGGAGTACCACAGTCACACTATATTCATATCCGATTGACCAGACCTGTAGTACCACAGTCACACTATATTAACATCCGATTGACAAGACCTTGAGTACCACAGTCACAATATATTCACATCCGATTGACAAGACTTGGAGTACCGCAGTCACACTATATTCACATCCTATTGACCAGACCTGTAGTACCACAGTCACACTATATTCACATCCGACTGACAAGACCTTGAGTACCACAGTCACAATATATTCACATCCAATTGACAAGACTTGGAGTACCACAGTCACACTATATTCACATCCTATTGACAAGACCTGTAGTACCACAGTCGCACTATATTCACATCTGATTGACCATGCCTGTAGTACCGCAGTCACACTTTATTCACATCCTATTGACCAGACCTGTAGTACCACAGTCACACTATATTCACATCCTATTGACCAGACCTGTAGTACCACAGTCACACTATATTCACATCTGATTGACCAGGCCTGTAGTACCGCAGTCACACTTTATTCACATCCTATTGACCAGGCCTGTAGTACCACAGTCACACTTTATTCACATCCTATTGACCAGACCTGTAGTACCACAGTCACACTATATTCACATCCTATTGACCATACCTGTAGTACCACAGTCGCACTATATTCACACCTGATTGACCAGGCCTGTAGTACCGCAGTCACACTTTATTCACATCCTATTGACCAGATCTGTAGTACCACAGTCACACTATATTCACATCTGATTGACCAGACCTGGAGTACCACAGTCACACTATATTCACATCCTATTGACAAGACCTGTAGTACCACAGTCGCACTATATTCACATCTGATTGACCATGCCTGTTGTACCGCAGTCACACTTTATTCACATCCTATTGACCAGACCTGTAGTACCACAGTCACACTTTATTCACATCCTATTGACCAGACCTGTAGTACCACAGTCACACTATATTCACATCCTATTGACCATACCTGTAGTACCACAGTCGCACTATATTCACACCTGATTGACCAGGCCTGTAGTACCGCAGTCACACTTTATTCACATCCTATTGACCAGACCTGTAGTACCACAGTCACACTATATTCACATCCTATTGACCATACCTGTAGTACCACAGTCGCACTATATTCACACCTGATTGACCAGGCCTGTAGTACCGCAGTCACACTTTATTCACATCCTATTGACCAGATCTGTAGTACCACAGTCACACTATATTCACATCCGATTGACCAGACCTGTAGTACCGCAGTCACACTATATTCACATCCGATTGACAAGACCTTGAGTACCACAGTCACAATATATTCACATCCGATTGACAAGACTTGGAGTACCGCAGTCACAATATATTCACATCCTATTGACCAGACCTGTAGTACCACAGTCACACTATATTCACATCTGATTGACCAGACCTGGAGTACCACAGTCACAATATATTCACATCCGATTGACCAGACCTGTAGTACCACAGTCACACTATATTCACATCCGATTGACAAGACCTGTAGTACCACAGTCACACTATATTCACACCCGATTGACCAGACCTGGAGTACCACAGTCACAATATATTCACATCCGATTGACAAGACCTGTAGTACCACAGTCACAATATATTAACATCTGATTGACCAGACCTGTAGTACCACAGAAACAATATATTCACATCCGATTGACAAGACCTGGAGTACCACAGTGACAATATATTCAAATCCGATTGACAAGACCTGGAGTACCACAGTCACACTATATTCACATCTGATTGACCAGACCTGTAGTACCACAATCACACTATATTCACATCCGATTGACAAGACCTGGAGTACCACAGTCACACTATATTAACATCCGATTGACCAGACCTGGAGTACCACAGTCACAATATATTCACATCCTATTGACAAGACCTGGAGTACCACAGTCACACTATATTAACATCTGATTGACCAGACCTAGAGTACCACAGTCACACTATATTCATATCCGATTGACCAGACCTGTAGTACCACAGTCACACTATATTAACATCCGATTGACAAGACCTTGAGTACCACAGTCACAATATATTCACATCCGATTGACAAGACTTGGAGTACCGCAGTCACACTATATTCACATCCTATTGACCAGACCTGTAGTACCACAGTCACACTATATTCACATCCGACTGACAAGACCTTGAGTACCACAGTCACAATATATTCACATCCAATTGACAAGACTTGGAGTACCACAGTCACACTATATTCACATCCTATTGACAAGACCTGTAGTACCACAGTCGCACTATATTCACATCTGATTGACCATGCCTGTAGTACCGCAGTCACACTTTATTCACATCCTATTGACCAGACCTGTAGTACCACAGTCACACTATATTCACATCTGATTGACCAGGCCTGTAGTACCGCAGTCACACTTTATTCATATCCTATTGACCAGACCTGTAGTACCACAGTCACACTTTATTCACATCCTATTGACCAGACCTGTAGTACCACAGTCACACTATATTCACATCCTATTGACCATACCTGTAGTACCACAGTCGCACTATATTCACACCTGATTGACCAGGCCTGTAGTACCGCAGTCACACTTTATTCACATCCTATTGACCAGATCTGTAGTACCACAGTCACACTATATTCACATCCAATTGACCAAACCTGTAGTACCGCAGTCACACTATATTCACATCCGATTGACAAGACCTTGAGTACCACAGTCACAATATATTCACATCCGATTGACAAGACTTGGAGTACCGCAGTCACAATATATTCACATCCTATTGACCGGACCTGTAGTACCACAGTCACACTATATTCACATCTGATTGACCAGACCTGGAGTACCACAGTCACAATATATTCACATCCGATTGACCAGACCTGTAGTACCACAGTCACACTATATTCACATCCGATTGACAAGACCTGTAGTACCACAGTCACACTATATTCACACCCGATTGACCAGACCTGGAGTACCACAGTCACAATATATTCACATCCGATTGACAAGACCTGTAGTACCACAGTCACAATATATTAACATCTGATTGACCAGACCTGTAGTACCACAGAAACAATATATTCACATCCGATTGACAAGACCTGGAGTACCACAGACACACTATATTAACATCTGATTGACCAGACCTGGAGTACCACAGTCACACTATATTCACATCCGATTGACCAGACCTGTAGTACCACAGTCACACTATATTCACATCTGATTGACCAGAACTGGAGTACCACAGTCACAATATATTCACATCCGATTGACCAGACCTGTAGTACCACAGTCACACTATATGCACATCCGATTGACAAGACCTGTAGTACCACAGTCACACTATATTCACATCCTATTGACCAGACCTGGAGTACCAGTCACACTATATTCACATCCGATTGACAAGACCTGGAGTACCACAGTCACACTATATTAACATCTAATTGACCAGACCTGGAGTACCACAGTCACACTATATTCGCATCCGATTGACCAGACCTGTAGTACCACAGTCACACTATATTCACATCCTATTGACCAGACCTGTAGTTCCACAGTCACACTATATTCACATCCGATTGACCAGACCTGTAGTACCACAGTCACACTATATTAACATCTGATTGACCAGACCTGGAGTACCACAGTCACAGTATATTCGCATCCGATTGACCAGACTTGTAGTACCACAGTCACACTATATTCACATCATATTGACCAGACCTGGAGTACCACAGTCACACTATATTCACATCCGATTGACCAGACCTGGAGTACCACAGTCACACTATATTAACATCTGATTGACCAGACCTGGAGTACCACAGTCACAATATATTCACATCCGATTGACCAGACCTGTAGTACCACAGTCACAATATATTCACATCCGATTGACAAGACCTGTAGTACCACAGTCACACTATATTCACATCCGATTGACCAGACCTGTAGTACCACAGTCACACTATATTCACATCCGATTGACAAGACCTGGAGTACCACAGTCACAATATATTCACATCCGATTGACAAGACCTGTAGTACCACAGTCACACTATATTCACATCCTATTGACCAGACCTGTAGTACCACAGTCACAATATATTGCATCCTATTGACCAGACCTGTAGTACCACAGTCACACTATATTCACATCCGATTGACAAGACCTGGAGTACCACAGTCACACTATATTAACATCTGATTGACCAGACCTGGAGTACCACAGTCACAATATATTCACATCCGATTGACCAGAGCTGGAGTACCACAGTCACACTATATTCACATCCGATTGACAAGACCTGTAGTACCACAGTCACACTATATTCACATCCGATTGACCAGACCTGTAGTACCACAGTCACAATATATTCACATCCGATTGACAAAACCTGGAGTACCACAGTCACACTATATTAACATCTGATTGACCAGACCTGGAGTACCACAGTCACACTATATTCGCATCCGATTGACCAGACCTGTAGTACCACAGTCACACTATATTCGCATCCTATTGACCAGACCTGTAGTACCACAGTCACAATATATTCACATCCGATTGACCAGACCTGGAGTACCA
>CM055912.1:23199554-23417054 GCA_029582155.1 Panopea generosa | reverse complement strand
ATGCTGAACACTTACATGTAAGGTAGTTCGTGGCGTTCCTATCGGAACACTTACATGTAAGGTAGTTCGTGGCGTTCCTATCGGAACACTTGCATGTTAGATAGTTCACGGCATTCCTATCAGAACACTTACATGTAAGGTAGTTTGTGGTGTTGTATCGGAACAGTTACATGTAAGGTAGTTTGCGGCTTTCCTATCAGAACACTTACATGTAAGGTAGTTTGTGGTGTTCTATCGGAACACTTACATGTAAGGTAGTTCGTTGCGTTCATATCGGAACACTTACATGTAAGGTAGTTCGTGGCGCTCCTATCGGAACTCTTCCATGTAAGGTAGTTCGACTTCCATATAAGGTAGTTTGTGGTGTTCCTATCGGAACTCTTACATGTAAGGTAGTTTGTGGAATTCCTATCGGAACACTTACATGTAAGGTAGTTTGTGGCATTCATATCGGAACACTTCCATGTAAGGTAGTTCGTGGTGTTATATCGGAAGAATTGCATGTAAGGTAGTTCACGACAATCCTATCGGAACACTTACATGTAAGGTAGTTCGCAGTGTTCCTATCAGAACTCTTGCATGTAAGGTAGTTTGCGCTGTACCCATCGGAACACTTGCATGAAAGGTAGTTCCCAGCGCACCTATCGGAAAACTTGCATGTAAGGTAGTTCCCAGCGCACCTATCGGAACACTTGTATGTAAGCTAGTTCGCAGCGTACCTATTGGAACTCTTGCAATGTAAGGTAGTTTGCGGCGTACCTATCGGAACTCTTGCGTGTAAGGTAGTTTGCAGCGTACCTATTGGAACACTTGCATGTAAGGTAGTTTGCGGCATTCCTATCAGAACACTTGCATGTAAGGTAGTTCCCAGCGCACCTATCGGAACACTTGCATGTAATCTAGTTCGCAGCGAACCTATCAGAACTCTTGCATGTAGAGTAGTTTGCAGCGTACCTATTGGAACACTTGCATGTAAGGTAGTTTGCGGCGTTCCTATCAGAACACTTGCATGTAAGGTAGTTTGTTGTGACGTACCTATCGGAACACTTGCATGTAAGGTAGTTTGCGGCGTTCCTTTCTGAACACTTACATGTAAGGTAGTTTGTGGCGTACCTATCGGAAACTTGCATGTTAAGTAGTTCGCGACATTCCTATCAGAATTCTACATGTTAGGTAGTTCGCGACATTCCTATCGTAACTCTTGCATGTAAGGTAGTTCGCGACATTCCTATCGGAACTCTACATGTAATGTAGCTCGCGACATTCCTTTCGGAACTTTTGCATGTGAGGTAGTTCACGGCGTTCCTATCAGAACACTTGCATGTGAGGTAGCCTGCGGCGTTCTTATCTGAATACTTGCATGTGAGGTAGTTCACGGCGTTCCTATCAGAACACTTGCAGGTAGGGTAGATCGCGACGTTCCTATCAGAACACTTGCATGTACAGTAGTTCACGGCATCGCTATCGGAACACCTGCATGTAAAGTAGTTCGCGACGTTCCTATCAGAACACTTGCAAGTAAGGTTGTTGTTGTATGGTGTTTAGCGTCGCTTTCAACAATTTTTCAGTCATATCGCGACGGTGTCTACTTGAGACAGTATTCTAAGCGCTGTCACACTGTAGTATCATGCCGCAGACACATGGTATGATTTAGACATGGGATCATTGATGTATTGAACTGATGGTATCCTTGGTGTATTTAGACCTGGGATCATTGATGTATTTAGACCTGGGATCATTGGTGTATTTAAGTGATGGTATCCTTGATGTATTTAGACCTGGAAAAACTAATGTATTAATGTGATGATATCCTTGATGTATTTAGACCTTGGAACATAGGTGTATTAAGGTGATGGTATTCATGATAATATCCTTGATGTATTTAGACCTTGGAACATAGGTGTATTAAGGTGATGGTATTCATGATGGTATCCTTGATGTATTTAGACCTTGGAATATTGGTGTATTAAGGTGATGGTACACATACATACACTGTACAAACACACTTACCAACACGCATCCTACCCCCACACATACACGCTGTACAAACACACTTACCTACACGCACCCCACACCCACATATTTATATGCTGTACAAACACACTTACCTACACGCACCCCAACCCCACACATACATGCTGTACAAATACACTTACCTACACGCACCCCACCCCCACATATACACGCTGTACAAACACACTTACCTACACGCACCCCAACCCCACACATACATGCTGTACAAATACACTTACCTACACGCACACCTACCCCACACATACACGCTGTACAAACACACTTACCTACACGCACCCCACACCCACATATTTATATGCTGTACAAACACACTTACCTACACGCACCCCAACCCCACATATTTATATGCTGTACAAACACACTTACCTACACGCACCCCAACCCCACACATACATGCTGTACAAATACACTTACCTACACGCACCCCAACCCCACACATACACGCTGTACAAACACACTTACCTACACGCACCCCACACCCACATATTTATATGCTGTACAAACACACTTACCTACACGCACCCCAACCCCACATATTTATATGCTGTACAAATACACTTACCTACACGCACCCCACCCCCACACATACACGCTGTACAAACACACTTACCTACACGCACCCCACACCCACATATTTATATGCTGTACAAACACACTTACCTACACGCACCCCACACCCACATATTTATATGCTGTACAAACACACTTACCTACACGTACCCCAACCCCACACATACATGCTGTACAAATACACTTACCTACACGCACCCCACCCCCACACATACACGCTGTACAAACACACTTACCTACACGCACCCCAACCCCACACATACATGCTGTACAAATACACTTACCTACACGCACCCCACCCCCACACATACACGCTGTACAGACACACTTACCTACACGCACCCCAACCCCACACATACATGCTGTACAAATACACTTTCCTACACGCACCCCACCCCCACACATACACGCTGTACAAACACACTTACCTACACGCACCCCAACCCCACACATACATGCTGTACAAACACACTTACCTACACGCACCCCAACCCCACACATACATACACTGTACAGACACACTTACCTACACGCACCCCACCCCCACAAATACATGCTGTACAAACACACTTACCTACACGCACCCCACACCCACATATTTATATGCTGTACAAACACACTTACCTACACGCACCCCAACCCCACACATACATGCTGTACAAATACACTTACCTACACGCATCCCACCCCCACACATACACGCTGTACAAACACACTTACCTACACGCACCCCAACCTCACACATACATGCTGTACAAATACACTTACCTACACGAACCCCACCCCCACACATACACGCTGTACAAACACACTTACCTACACGCACCCCAACCCCACACATACATGCTGTACAAATACACTTACCTACACGCACCACACCCCCACACATACACGCTGTACAAACACACTTACCTACACGCACCCCAACCCCACACATACATGCTGTACAAACACACTTACCTACACGCACCCCAACCCCACACATACATACACTGTACAGACACACTTACCTACACTCACCCCACCCCCACACATACATGCTGTACAAACACACTTACCTACACGCACCCCACCCCCCACACATACATGCTGTACAAACACACTTACCTACACGCACCCCAACCCCACACATACATGCTGTACAAACACACTTACCTACACGCACCCCACCCCCACACATACATGCTGTACAAATACACTTACCTACACGCACCCCACCCCAACACATGCATGCTGTACAAATACACTTACCTACACGCACCCCACCCCAACACATGCATGCTGTACAAATACACTTACCTACACGCACCCCACACCCACATATTTATATGCTGTACAAACACACTTACCTACACGCACCCCAACCCCACACATACATGCTGTACAAACACACTTACCTTCACGCACCCCACCCCAACACATGCATGCACAGTACAAACACACTTACCTACACACATCCCCAACCCCACATATACATACACTGTACAAACACACTTACCTACACGCACCCCACCCCCACACATACATGCTGTACAAACACACTTACCTACACGCACCCCAATCCCACACATACATGCTGTACAAACACACTTACCTTCAAGCACCCCACCCCAACACATGCATGCACAGTACAAACACACTTACCTACACACATCCCCAACCCCACATATACATACACTGTACAGGCACACTTACCTACACGCACTTCACACCCACACATGCATGTATAGTACAAACACACTTACCTACACACATCCCCACCACCACATATACATACACTGTACAGGCACACTTAATTACACGCACTTTACACTCACACATACATGTACAGTACAAACATACTTACCTAAACGCATTCCCACCCCCACATATAAATACACTGTACAGGCACACTTACCTACACGCACCTCACACTCACACATACATGTACAGTACAAACATACTTACCTACACACATCCCCACCCCCACATATAAATACACTGTACAGACACACTAACCTACACGCACCTTACACTCACACATACATGTACAGTACAAACACACTTACCTACACACATCCCCACCCCCACATATACATACACTATACAGGCACACTTACCTACACGCACCTTACACTTACACATACATGTACAGTAGAAACACACTTACCTACACACATCCCCACCCCCACATATACATACACTGTACAGGCACACTTACCTACACGCACCTCACACTCACACATACATGTATAGTACAAACCCACTTACCTACACACATCCTCACCCCCACATATACATTCACTGTACAGGCAAACGTACCTACACGCACCTTACACCAACACATATATGTATAGTACAAACACACTTACCTACACGCACCTTACAGTCACAAATACATGTATAGTACAAACACACTTACCTACACACATTCCCACCCCCACATATACATACACTGTACAGACATATTTACCTACACGCACCTCACACTCACATATACATGTATAGTACAAACACACTTGCCTACACACATCCCCACCCCCACATATACATACACTGTACAGGCACACTTACCTACACGCACCTTTCACTCACACATACATGTATAGTACAAACACACTTACCTACACGCACCTTACACTCACACATACATGTATAGTACAAACACACTTACCTACACGCACCTTACACTCACACATACATGTATGGTACAAACACACTTACCTACACGCACCTTACACTCACACATACCTGTAGAGTACAAACACACTTACTTACACACATCCCCACCTTCACATATACATACACTGTACAGACAAACTTACCTACACGCACCTTACACTCACACATACATATATAGTACAAACACACTTACTTACATACATCCCCAACCCCACATATACATACACTGTACAGGCACACTTACCTACACGCACCTTACACTCACACATACATGTACAGTACAAACATACTTACATACACACATTCCAACCCCCACATATACATACACTGTACAGGCACACTTACTTACACGCACCTTACACTCACACATACATGTACAGTACAAACACACTTACCTACACGCATTCCCACCGCCACATATACATACACTGTACAGACATACTTACCTACACGCACCTTACACTCACACATACATGTATAGTACAAACACACTTACCTACACGCACCTTACATTCACACATACATGTATAGTACAAACACACTGACCAACACGCACCTTACACTCGCACATACATGTATAGTACAAACACACTTACCTACACGCACCTTACACTCACACATACATGTATAGTACAAACACACTAACCTACACGCACCTTACACTCACACATACATGTATAGTACAAACACACTAACTTACACACATCCCCACCCCCACATATAGATACACTGTACAGACATACTTACCTACACGCACCTTACATTCACACATACCTGTATAGTACAAACATACTTACCTACACACATCCCCACCCCCACATATACATACACTGTACTGACAAACTTACCTACACGTACCTTACACTCACACATACCTATATAGTACAAACACACTTACTTACACACATCCCCACCTTCACATATACATACACTGTACAGGCACACTTACCTACACGCACCTTACATTCAAACATACATGTACAGTACAAACACACTTACCTACACGCATTCCCACCCCCACATATACATACACTGTACAGACATACTTACCTACACACACCTTACACTCACACATACATGTATAGTACAAACACACTTACCTACACGCACCTTAAACTCACACATACATGTATAGTACAAACACACTTACCTATACGCACCTTACACTCGCACATACATGTATAGTACAAAAACACTTACCTACAAGCACCTTACACTCACACATACATGTATAGTACAAACACACTAACCTACACGCACCTTACACTCACACATACATGTATAGTACAAACACACTAACTTACACACATCCCCACACCCACATATAGATACACTGTACAGACATACTTACCTATACGCACCTTACACTCACACATACATGTACAGTACAATCACACTTACCTACACGCACCTAACACTCACACATACATGTATAGTACAAACACACATACCTACACGCACCTTACACTCACACATACATGTATAGTACAAACACACATACCTACACACATCCCCACCCCCACATATACATACACTGTACAGGCACACTTACCTACACGCACCTCACACCCACACATACATGTACAGTACAATCACACTTACCTACACGCATCCCCACCCCCACATATACATACACTGTACAGGCACACTTACCTACACGCACCTCACACTCACACATACATGTATAGTACAAAAACACTTACCTACACACATCCCCACCCCCACATATACATACACTGTACAGGCACACTTACCTACACGCACCTTACACTCACACATACATGTACAGTAGAAACACACTTACCTACACACATCCCCACCCCCACATATACATACACTGTACAGGCACACTTACCTACACGCACCTTACACCCACACATACATGTACAGTACAAACACACTTACCTACACACATCCTCACCCCCACATATACATACACTGTACAGGCACACTTACCTACACGCACCTTACACCCACACATACATGTACAGTACAAACACACTTACCTACATACATCCTCACCCCCACATATACATACACTGTACAGGCACACTTACCTACACGCATCCCCACCCCCACATATACATACACTGTACAGGCACACTTACCTACACGCACCTTACACTCACACATACATGTATAGTACAATCACACTTACCTACACACATCCCCACCCCCACATATACATACACTGTACAGGCACACTTACCTACACGCACCTTACACTCACACATACATGTACAGTAGAAACACACTTACCTACACACATCCTCACCCCCACATATACATACACTGTACAGGCACACTTACCTACACGCACCTTACACTCACACATACATGTATAGTACAAACACACTTACCTACACACATCCCCACCCCCACATATACATACACTGTACAGGCACACTTACCTACACGCACCTTACACTCACACATACATGTACAGTACAAACACACTTACCTACACACATCCTCACCCCCACATATACATACACTGTACAGGCACACTTACCTACACGCACCTTACACTCACACATACATGTACAGTACAATCACACTTACCCTACACGCATTTCCACCCCCACATATACATACACTGTTCAGGCACACTTACCTACACACATCCTCACCCCCACATATACATACACTGTACAGGCACACTTACCTACACGCACCTTACACCCACACATACATGTACAGTACAAACACACTTACCTACACACATCCTCACCCCCACATATACATACACTGTACAGGCACACTTACCTACACGCACCTTACACTCACACATACATGTATAGTACAAACACACTTACCTACACACATCCCCACCCCCACATATACATACACTGTACAGGCACACTTACCTACACGCACCTTACACTCACACATACATGTACAGTACAATCACACTTACCCTACACGCATTTCCACCCCCACATATACATACATTGTTCAGGCACACTTACCTACACGCACCTTACACTCACACATACATGTATAGTACAAACACACTTACCTACACACATCCCCACCCCCACATATACATACACTGTACAGGCACACTTACCTACACGCACCTTACACTCACACATACATGTACAGTACAATCACACTTACCCTACACGCATTTCCACCCCCACATATACATACACTGTTCAGGCACACTTACCTACACGCACCTTACACTCACACATACATGTACAGTACAAACACACGTGCCTACACACATCCCCACCCCCACATATACATGCTGTACAAACACACTTACAAACACGCACCTCACACCCACACATATACATGCTGTACAAACACACTTATCTACGTATACGCATCCCATACCCCCTCCCATCCAACACGTATATATACTGTACAAACACACTGACCTACATGCACCCCACACCTACGCATACATACACTGTAAAACACACTTAACTACATGGACCCTCTCCCCCACAAACGCTGTACAAACACACGCAACCCCACACGTCCTACCACACACTAGACACCCAAATAAAAGGTATTTACATTATGTTCAATATATTAAATACTTAATGAGCAATATTGGACCGCTTGTTTCTTTTACATCATTCGTCATTAACCTCTAGGTATTGTTGAGATGGATTTCGATTTATTGACACGTGACTTACTGTGGCGTTAAGTGAATTGGGATCTTGATAAGTGTATTGCATTGATCATGTTTAATTCACATTGTGTGGAAAAACACACTAGTTGCATGTTGTGCATAAGGGTTTGTGCTCTGTACATTTTGAAACTACTCGTCAGAAAAAATGATTGGAGTTGGCTCCTTTGGGAAATCTGTGTACAAGACAGGTAAGTTTGTCACTTTATCTTAAATGTTTTAAATATTATCATATCTCCAACACATGTAGATGGTCTATTAAAATAAAAACAGTACACACAGTATAAACAGCTCAAATAGTGCAAACAGCACAAACTATAAAAAGCGCAAACACTACAAACAGCTTAAACATGTACAACAGAAAGCACCACAAACACACACAGAACAAACATTGCAAACATAGCATAAATAACACGAACAGAATAAGAAACAAACATTTCAACAGCATCACAAACAGCAAAAACATGACAAACAGAGCTCAAATATTTTAAACACGGCACAAATAACACAAACAGAATAGGAATAAACAAATTCCAAACACAGCACTAACAACACAAAGAAAACAAGAAACACAAACAGCACAAACATTACAAACTTAGCAAAAACATTTACAAACTTAGCACAAACAACACAAAGAAAACAATAAACACAGGTTCCTCACAAACAGCAGCATAAACATTACAAACTTATCCCAAACTTTTCAAAATCAGCTTAAATATTACTAATATAGCACAAATAACACTCCATTCATCTGACAATATATACATTTTCTATCTGATCTATCTATATTTCTATAACGACCCTCTTCAATGGCAAGTTTGTGAGCCTGTGAGTGCAACACCACAATACCATGCTGGCTTATACTCTGAAGCAGGATGTGACATATCGGGCTTATAATGCTGCAGAGTGGAAAGGCCACATTTGCCTTTAAATTTTGAATTATAGTTTGATAATAAGTGTGTACTGCGTTAATGTGTTGGTACAGGACGATAATAACTGTGTACTGCGTTAACGTGTTGGTACAAGGTGATAATAAATGTGCACTGCGTTAATGTGTTGGTACAAAGTGATAATAAGTGTGTACTGCGTTAATGTGTTGGTACAAGGTGATAATAAGTGTGTACTGCGTTAACGTGTTGGTACAAGGTGATAATAAGTGTGTACTGCGTTAATGTGTTGATGCAAGGTGATAATAAGTGTGTACTGCGTTAACGTGTTGGTACAATGTGATAATAAGTGTGCACTGCGTTAACGTGTTGGTACAAGATGATAATAAGTGTGTACTGCGTTAATGTGTTGGTACAAGGTGATAATAAGTGTGTACTGCGTTAATGTGTTGGTACAAGGTGATAATAAGTGTGTACTGCGTTAACGTGTTGGTACAAGGTGATAATAAGTGTGCACTGCGTTAATGTGTTGGTGCAAGTTGTTCATAAGTGTGTACTGCGTAAACGTGTTGGTGCAAGGTGATAATAAGTGTGTACTGCGTTAATGTGTTGGTGCACGGTGATAATAAGTGTGTACTGCGTTAACGTGTTGGTAAACAGTGATAATAAGTGTGCACTGCGTTAAAGTATTGGTGCAAGGTGATAATAAGTGTGCACTGCGTTAAAGTGTTGATGCAAGTTGTTCATAAGTGTGCACTGCGTTAACGTGTTGATGCAAGTTGTTCATAAGTGTGCACTGCGTTAAAGTGTTGATGCAAGTTGTTCATAAATTTGCACTGCGTTAAAGTGTTGGTGCAAGTCGTGCATAGTGTGCACTGCGTTAAAGTGTTGATGCAAGTTGTTCATAAACGTGCACTGCGTTAAAGTGTTGGTGCAAGTTGTTCATAAATGTGCACTGCGTTAAAGTGTTGGTGCAAGTCATTCATAGTGTGCACTGCGTTAAAGTGTTGGTGCAAGTCGTTCATAAGTGTGCACTGCTTTAAAGTGTTGATGCAAGTTGTTCATAAGTGTGCACTGCGTTAAAGTGTTGGTGCAAGTCGTTCATAAGTGTGCACTGCTTTAAAGTGTTGATGCAAGTCGTTCATAAGTGTGCACTGCGTTATAGTGTTGGTGCAAGTTGTTCATAGTGTGAACTGCGTTTAAGTGTTGGTGCAAGTCGTTCATAGTATGCACTGCGTTTAAGTGTTGGTGCAAGTCGTTCATAATGTGCAATGCGTTTAAGTGTTGTTGCAAGTTGTTCATAAGTGTGCACTGCGTTAAAGTGTTGTTGCAAGTTGTTCACTAGTGTGCATCATAGTTATTATGGTTAATGCACATCATATAAGGGTTAATGTACATCATATAATGGTCAATGTACATCATATAATGGTTAATAAAAATCATATAATTGTTAATGTACATCATATAATGACAAATCTACGTAATATAACAATAAAAGCACATCATATAATGACAAATCATATAATAGTCAATGTATATCATATGCACAGCATATAACGATTTTAGCACATACTTTAATGAAAAGGTACATCATACAAAGACATATCTATATAATATACTGGTTCCTGTACATGATACAATGACATATCTACATAATATACTGGTAACTGTACATCATACAATGACATATCTACATAATATACTGGTTACTGCACATCATACAATGACATATCTACATAATATACTGGTAACTCTACATCATACAATAACATATCTACATAATATACTGGTTACTGTGCATCATACAATGACATATCTACAATATATACTGGTTACTGTACATAATACAATGATATATCTACATAATATATCGGTTATTGTGCATCATACAATGGCATATCTACATAATATACCGGTTACTGTACATAATACAATGACATATCTACATAATATACCGGTTACCGTACATCACACAATGACATATCTACATAATATACTGGTTACCGTACATAATATAATGATATATCTACATAATATACTGGTTACCGTACATCATACAATGACGTATCTACATATTATACTTGTTACCGTACATAATATAATGACATATCTACATAATATACTGGTTACTGTACATCATACAATGACATATCTACATAATGTACTGGTTACATCATACAATGATATATCTACATAATATACTGGTTACTGTACATCATACAATGACATGTCTACATAATATACTGGTTACTGTACATCATACAATGACGTATCTACATAATATACTGGTTACTGTACATCATACAATGACGTATATACATTATATACTGGTTACTGTACATACTACAATGACATATCTACATAATATACTGGTTACTGTACATAATACAATGACACATCTACATAATATACTGGTTACCGTACATAATAAAATGATGTATCTACATAATATACTGGTTACTGTACATCATACAATGACGTATCTACATTATATACTGGTTACTGTACATAAAACAATGACGTATCTACATAATATACTGGTTACTGTACATCATCCAATGACATATCTACATAATATACTGTTAACATTACATAATACAATGACATATCTGCATAATATACTGGTTACTGTACATCATACAATGACATATCTGCATAATATACTGGTTACTGTACATAATACGATGACATATCTACATAATATACTGGTTACTGTACATAATACAATGACACATCTACAAAATATACTGTTTTCTGTACATAATACAATGACATATCTACATAATATACTGGTTACTGTACATAATACAATGGCACAACTACATAATATACCGGTTACTGTACATAATACAATGATATATCTACATAATATACTGGTTACTGTACATCATACAATGACATGTCTACATAATATACTGGTTACTGTACATCATACAATGATATATCTGCATAATATACTGGTTACCGTACATCATACAATGATATATCTGCATAATATACTGGTTACTGTACATCATACAATGACATATCTGCATAATATACTGGTTACCGTACATAATACTATGATATATCTACATAATATACTGGTTATTGTTCATCATACAATGACTTATCTACATAATATACTAGTTACCGTACATAATACAATGACATATCTACATAATGTACTGGTTACTGTACATCATACAATGACATATCTACATAATATACTGGTTACTGTACATCATATAATGACATATCTACATAATATACTGGTTACTGTACATACTACAATGACATATCTGCATAATATAATGGTTACTGTACATAATACAATGACATATCTATGTAATATACTAGTTACCGTACATAATATAATGACATATCTACGTAATATACTGGTTACCGTACATAATACAATGACATACCTTCATAATATAATGGTTACCGTACATAATACAATGACGTATCTACATACTATACTGGTTACCGTACATAATACAAGATGTATCTACATAATATTCTGGTTACCGTACATAATACTATGACATACCTTTATAATATATTGGTTACCGTACATAATACAATGACATACCTTCATAATATACTGGTTACCATACATAATACAATGACGTTTCTACCTAATATACTGGTTACCGTACATAATACAATAACTTATGTACGTAATATACTGGTTACCGTACATTATACAATGACATACCTTCATAATATAATGGTTACCGTACATAATACAATGACGTATCTACATACTATACTGGTTACCGTACATAATACAAGACGTATCTACATAATATTCTGGTTACCGTACATAATACTATGACATACCTTTATAATATATTGGTTACCGTACATAATACAATGACATACCTTCATAATATACTGGTTACCATACATAATACAATGACGTTTCTACCTAATATACTGGTTACCGTACATAATACAATGACTTATCAACATAATATACTGGTTACCGTACATAATATAATGACAATTTAGCGTTTAGCTAAATTTGTCTTTCAAAATTAAAAAATACTTTTTAAATTCATGAACCATTGCTGACAAATAACTCGTGTACCAATACCTAAGTTAGGGCAATCATGTACGTATAATAACCCTAAATACTACAAACTGCATAACTAGAATAATATAAATTGGTCAAGCATAGCAAGAAATACTAATTAAAAATACCTGAAATAATTCGAGCAATAATTTAAACTACAGTGTAAGCCATAGTTGAGATGGTCTTCTGTTTCAAGTTTATCAATGTTTTACATTAGATACAATTACATCATAGGGCAATTTATCGGTACCAGTTAATGAAAAAGGATTTTATAGTTGACATAATCTTGTATTAGCATGCACAGTTCATCAAAGCTGGATATCCTTTCACATTCTACATTGTTTCAATGTTTTACATATACGTGTACAACATATCCACAAACTACATATCATAGGGTAACCTGAAAAAAAACTGTAACAAAATTTCTAAGTCTAAAAAGGCAATAATTCTATCAAAGGGCAATCAAGAGTAATGGTTCTTGTCTCTATGGGTTTCTTAGATAATGTTGGACGCACATGTGAAGTTTCATTCATATACAATGGTAGGTTGATGTAATATGTACCTGCTCAAAAAGTTTAACCTTGTAAAAACTCTAACCAAATTATCTAAGTCTATAACGGCAATAATTCTATCAAAGGGCAATCAAGAGTTACGGTTCTTGTTTCTGTGTGTTTTATTGATGATGCTGAACACAAGGGTGACATTTAATTCATATCCAATGGGAGGTTACATAGATCTCTTAAATTATCTGATAAAAAACTTAAACCTGAAAAATAAAGTCCGAAAATTAATGTACTCCAATATCCGACTGCCTTGACGGTAACTGAACTCAAATATCCGACTGCCTTGACGGTGACTTTACTCAAATATCTGACTGCCTTGACGTTAACTGTACTCCAAAATCAGACTGCCTTGACGTTAACTGTACTCCAAAATCAAACTGCCTTGACGGTAACTGTACTCCAAAATCTGACTGCCCTGACGGTAACTGTACACAAATATTCGACTGCCCTGACGGTAAATGTATTCCAATATCCGACTGCCCTGACGGTAACTGTACTCAAATATCCAACTGCCCTGACGGTAACTGTACTCCAATATCCGACTGCCCTGACAGTAACTGTACTCAAATATCCGACTGCCCTGACGGTAACTGTACTCGAATATCCTACTGCCTTGACGATAACTGTACTTTAATATCCGACTGCCTTGACGGTAACTGTACTCCTATATCCGACTGCCCTGACGGTAACTGTACTCAAATATCTGACTGCCTTGACGGTAACTGTACTCCAATATCCAACTGCCCTGACGGTAACTGTACTCCAATATCTGACTGCCCTGACGGTAACAATACTCAAAAATCTGACTGCCTTGACCGTAACTGTACTCCAATATCTGACTACCCTGACAGTAACTGTACTCCAATATCTGACGGCCTTGACGGTAACTCTACTCCAATATCTGACGGCCTTGACGGTAACTGTACTCCAATATCTGACGGCCACGACGGTAACTGTACTTTAATATCTGACGGCCTTGACGGTAACTATACTCCAATATCTGACGGCCATAACGGTAACTGTATTCCAATATCTGACGGCCTTGACGGTAACTATACTCCAATATCCGACTGCCTTGACAGTAACTGTACTCCAATATCTGACTGCTTTGGCTGTTACAGTTTTCTAATATCCGACTGCCTTGACGGTAACTGTACTCCAATATCTGACTTCCTTGACGGTAACTGTACTTCAATATCTGATGGCCTTGACGGTAACTGTACTCCAATATCCGACTGCCCTGACGGTAACTGTTCTCCAATATATGACTGCCCTGACGGTAACTGTGCTCCAATATCTGACTGCCCTGACGGTAACTGAACTCCAATATATGACTGCCTTGACGGTAACTGTACTCCAATATATGACTGCCTTAACGGTTACTCCACTTCAATATCTGACTTCCTTGACTATAACATTTCTCCAATTTCCGGCTGCCTTGACGGTAACTGTACTCCAATTTCCGACTGCCTTGACCGTAATTGTACTCCAATTTCCGACTGCCTTGACCGTAATTGTACTCCAATATCCTACTGCCTTGACGATAACTATACTCCAATATCTGACGGCCACGACGGTAACTGTACTTTAATATCTGACGGCCTTGACGGTAACTGTACTCCAATATCTGACGGCCACGACGGTAACTGTACTTTAATATCCTACTGCCTTGACGATAACTATACTCCAATATCTGACGGCCACGACGGTAACTGTACTTTAATATCTGACGGCCTTGACGGTAACTGTACTCCAATATCTGACGGCCACGACGGTAACTGTACTTTAATATCTGACGGCCTTGACGGTAACTATACTCCAATATCTGACGGCCACGACGGTAACTGTACTTTAATATCTGACGGCCTTGACGGTAACTATACTCCAATATCTGACGGCCACGACGGTAACTGTACTTTAATATCTGACGGCCTTGACGGTAACTGTACTCCAATTTCCGACTGCCTTGACCGTAATTGTACTCCAATATCTGACGGCCTTGACGATAACTATACTCCAATATCTGACGGCCACGACGGTAACTGTATTTTAATATCTGACGGCCTTGACGGTAACTGTACTCCAATATCTGACGGCCATGACGGTAACTGTACTTTAATATCTGACGGCCTTGACGGTAACTATACTCCAATATCTGACGGCCACGACGGTAACTGTACTTTAATATCTGACGGCCTTGACGGTAACTATACTCCAATATCTGACTGCCATGACGGTAACTGTACTCCAATATCTGACTGCCTTGACCGTAATTGTACTTCAATATCTGACGGCCTTGACGATAACTATACTCCAATATCTGACTAACTTGAAGGCAACTACTCCAATATCTGACTGCTTTGACGGTAACTCTGATCAAATATCTGACTGCATTGACGGTAACTGTACTCCAATATCTGACTGCATTGACGGTTACTGTACTTCAATATCTGACTGCCTTGACAGTAACTGTACTCCAATATCTGACTGCTTTGACGATTACTGAACTCCAATATCTGACTGCCTTGAAGGTAACTGTTCTCCAATATCTGGCAGCCTTGACTGTAACAGTTCTCCAATATCCGGCTGCCTTGACGGTAACTGTACTTCATTTTCTGACTGCCTTGACTGTAACAGTTCTCCAATATCTGACTGCATTGACGGTTACTGTACTCCAATATCTGACTGCCTTGACGATAACTGTACTCCAATATCCGACTGCCTTGACGGTAACTGTACTCCAATATCTGACTGCCTTGACGATAACTGTACTTTAATATCTGACGGCCTTGACGGTAACTATACTCCAATATCCGACTGCCATCACGGTAACTGTACTCCAATATCTGACTGCCTTTTCGATTACTGAACTTCAATATCTGACTGCTTTGACGATTACTGTACTCCAATATCCGACTGCCTTGACGGTAACTGTACTCCAATATCTGACTGCCTTGACGATAACTGTACTCCAATATCCGACTGCCATCACGGTAACTGTACTCCAATATCTGACTGCCTTTTCGATTACTGAACTTCAATATCTGACTGCTTTGACGATTACTGTACTCCAATATCCGACTGCCTTGACGGTAACTGTACTCCAATATCTGACTGCATTGACGGTTACTGTACTCCAATATCTGACTGCCTTGACGATAACTGTACTCCAATATCCGACTGCCTTGACGATAACTGTACTCCAATATCCGACTGCCTTGACGATAACTGTACTCCAATATCCGACTGCCTTGACGATAACTGTACTCCAATATCCGACTGCCTTGACGATAACTGTACTCCAATATCTGACTGCCTTGACGATAACTGTACTCCAATATCTGACTGCCTTGACGATAACTGTACTCCAATATCCGACTGCCTTGACGGTAACTGTACTCCAATATCTGACTGCCTTGACGGTAACTGTACTCCAATATCTGACTGCCTTGACGATAACTGTACTCCAATATCTGACTGCCTTGACGATAACTGTACTCCAATATCTGACTGCCTTGACGGTAACTGTACTCCAATATCTGACTGCCTTGACGGTAACTGTACTCCAATATCTGACTGCCTTGACGGTAACTGTACTCCAATATCTGACTGCCTTGACGGTAACTGTACTCCAATATCTGACTGCCTTGACGGTAACTGTACTCCAATATCTGACTGCCTTGACGATAACTGTACTCCAATATCTGACTGCCTTGACGATAACTGTACTCCAATATCCGACTGCCTTGACGATAACTGTACTCCAATATCCGACTGCCTTGACGATAACTGTACTCCAATATCCGACTGCCTTGACGATAACTGTACTCCAATATCCGACTGCCTTGACGATAACTGTACTCCAATATCCGACTGCCTTGACGGTAACTGTACTCCAATATCCGACTGCCTTGACGATAACTGTACTCCAATATCCGACTGCCTTGACGATAACTGTACTCCAATATCCGACTGCCTTGACGATAACTGTACTCCAATATCCGACTGCCTTGACGATAACTGTACTCCAATATCCGACTGCCTTGACGATAACTGTACTCCAATATCCGACTGCCTTGACGATAACTGTACTCCAATATCCGACTGCCTTGACGATAACTGTACTCCAATATCCGACTGCCTTGACGATAACTGTACTCCAATATCCGACTGCCTTGACGATAACAGTTCTCCAATATCCGGCTGCCTTGACGGTAACTGTACTCCAATATCTGACTGCCTTGACGGTAACTGTACTCCAATATCTGACTGCCTTGACGGTAACTGTACTCCAATATCCGACTGCCTTGACGATAACAGTTCTCCAATATCCGACTGCCTTGACGATAACTGTACTCCAATATCTGACTGCCTTGACGATAACTGTACTCCAATATCCGACTGCCTTGACGGTAACTGTACTCCAATATCCGACTGCCTTGACGATAACAGTTCTCCAATATCCGGCTGCCTTGACGGTAACTGTACTCCAATATCCGGCTGCCTTGACGGTAACTGTACTCCAATATCTGACTGCCTTGACGGTAACTGTACTCCAATATCCGACTGCCTTGACGATAACAGTTCTCCAATATCCGGCTGCCTTGACGATAACTGTACTCCAATATCTGACTGCCTTGACGATAACTGTACTCCAATATCCGACTGCCTTGACGGTAACTGTACTCCAATATCTGACTGCCTTGACGATAACTGTACTCCAATATCCGACTGCCTTGACGGTAACAGTTCTCCAATATCTGACTGCATTGACGGTTACTGTACTCCAATATCTGACTGCATTGACGATAACTGTACTCCAATATCCGACTGCCTTGACGATAACTGTACTCCAATATCTGACTGCTTTGACGATAACTGTACTCCTATATCCGACTGCCATCACGGTAACTGTACTCCAATATCTGACTGCCTTTTCGATTACTGAACTTCAATATCTGACTGCTTTGACGATTACTGTACTCCAATATCCGACTACCTTGACGGTAACTGTACTTCAATATCTGACTGCCTTGGCGATTACTGTACTTCAATATCTGACTGCTTTGACGGTAACTGTACTCAAATATCTGAATGCCTTGACGATAACTGTACTTCAATATCTGACTTGACGATTACTGTACTTCAATATTTGACTGCTTTGACGGTAACTGTACTCAAATATCTGTATGCCTTGTCAATAACTGTACTTCAATATCTGACTGCCTTGACGGTAACTGTACTCCAATATCTGACTGATTTGACGATTACTGTACTCCAATATCTGACTGCCTTGACGGTAACTGTACTCCAATATCTGACTGCTTTGACGATTACGGTACTCCAATATTTGACTGCCTTGAAGGTAACTAGTCCAATATCTGACTGCCTTAATGATTACTGTACTCAAATATCTGACTGCCTTAACGATTACTGTACTCCAATATCTGACTGCCTTGGCGATAACTGTACTCAAATATCTGACTGCCTTGTCGATTACTGTAATTCAATATCTGACTGCCTTGACGGTAACTGTACTCAATATCTGACTGCCTTGTCGATTACTGTACTTCAATATCTGACTGCCTTGACGGTAACTGTACTCCAATAACTGACTGCTTTGACGATTACTGAACTCCAATATCTGACTGCCTTGAAGGTAACTACTTCAATATCTGACTGCCTTAATGATTACTGTACTCCAATATCTGACTGCCTTAACGATTACTGTACTTCAATATCTGACTGTCTTCACGATTATTGTATTCAAATATCTAACTGCCTTGACGGTAACTGTACTCAAATATCTGACTGCCTTGACGGTTACTCTACTACAATATCTGACTGCCTTGACGGTTACTCTACTACATGTACAATATCTGACTGCCTTAACGGTAACTCTGCTACAATATCCGACTGCCTGAACGATAACTGCACTCCAATATATAACTGCCTTGACGGTAACTGTACTCCAATATCCAACAACCTTGAAGGTAACTGTACTCCAATGTCCGACTGCCTTGACGGTAACTGTACTCCAATATTTGACTGCCTTGACGGTAACTGTACTCCAATATCTGACTGCCTTAACGAATATTGTACTTCAATATCTGACAGCCTTGACGATTACTGTACTCAAATATTCGACTGCCTTGACGGTTACTGCACTCCAATATCCGACTACCTTGATGGTTACTTTAATCCAATATCCGACAGCCCTGAAGGCAACTGTACTCCAATATCCAACTGCCCTGACGGTAACTGTACTCCAATATCCGACTGCCTTGACCGTGATTGTACTCCAATATCCGACTGCCTTGACGTCAACTGTACTCCAATATCTGACTGCCTTGACGGTAACTGTACTCCAATATCTGACGGCCTTGGCGGTAACTTTACTCCAATATCCGACTGCCCTGGCGGTAACTATACTCCAATATCCGACTGCCCTGACAGTAACTGTACTCCAATATCCGACTGCCTTGACGGTAACTGTACTCCAATATCTGACTGTCTTGACGTAACTTTACTCCAATATCCGACTGCCCTGATGGTAACTATACTCCAATATCCGACTGCCCTGACGGTAACTGTACTCCAATATCTGACTACCTTGACGGTAACTGTACTCCAATATCCGACTACCTTGACGGTAATATACTCAATATCCGACTGCCTTGACGGTAACTGTACTCCAATATCTGACTGCCTTGACGGTAACTGTACTCCAATATCTGACTGCCTTGACCATAACTGTTATCCAATATCTGACGGCCTTGGCGATAACTGTACTCCAATATCCGACTACCTTGACAGAAACTGTGCTCCAGTATCTGACTGCCTTGACGATTACTGTACTGTACTCCAATATCTGACTGCCTTGACGATTACTGTACTCCAATATTTGACTACCTTGACAGTAACTGTACTCCAATATCCGAATACCTTGACGGTAACTGTACTCCAATAACGGTAACTGTACTCAAATATCTGACTGCCTTGACGATTACTGCTCTCCAATATCTGACTGCCTTGACGATTACTGTACTCAAATATTCGACTGCCTTGACGATTACTGTACTCCAATATCCGACTACCTTAACGGTAACTGTACCCAATATCCGACTGCCTTCACGGTAACTGTACTCCAATATTTGACTGCCTTGACGGTAACTGTACTCCAATATTTGACTGCCTTGACGGTAACTGTACTTCAATATCTGACTGCCCTGACGATAACTGTACTCAAATATCCGACTGCCTTGACGCTTTCTGCACTCCAATATCTGACTACATTGACATAAACTGTACTCCAATATATAACTGCCTTGACGGTAACTGTACTCCAATATCTGTCTGCCTTGACGGTAACTGTGCTCCAATATCCGACTGCCTTGGCGGTTTCTCTACTCCAATATCTGACTGCCTTGACGGTACTTTACTCCAATATCTGAATGCCTTGACGGTAACTGTACTTCATATCTGACTGCCTTGACGAATACTGTACTCAAATATCTGACTGTCTTGGCGGTTACTGCACTCCAATATCCGACTACCTTTGACGGTAGCTGTAATCCAATATCTGACTGCCTTGACAATTACTGTACTCAAATATCTAACGGCGTTGACGGTTACTGCACTCCAATATCCGACTACCTTGACGGTAACTGTACTCCAATATCTGACTGCCTTGACGGTAACTGTACTCCAATAGCTGACTGCCTTGACGGTTACTGTACTCCAATATCTGACTACCTTGACGGTAACTGTACTCCAATATCTGACGGCCTTGACAGTAACTCTACTCCAATATCCGACTGCCCTGACAGTAACTGTACTCTAATATCCGACTGCCTTGACGGTAACTGTACTCCAATATCTGACTGTCTTGACGTAACTTTACTCCAATATCCGACTGCCCTGATGGTAACTATACTCCAATATCCGACTGCCCTGACGGTAACTGTACTCCAATATCTGACTACCTTGACGGTAACTGTACTCCAATATCCGACTACCTTGACGGTAACATACTCAATATCCGACTGCCTTGACAGTAACTGTACTCCAATATCTGACTGCCTTGACGGTAACTGTACTTCAATATCTGACTGCCTTGACCATAACTGTTATCCAATATCTGACGGCCTTGGCGATAACTGTACTCCAATATCCGACTACCTTGACAGAAACTGTGCTCCAGTATCTGACTGCCTTGACGATTACTGTACTGTACTCCAATATCTGACTGTCTTGACGATTACTGTACTCCAATATTTGACTACCTTGACAGTAACTGTACTCCAATATCCGAATACCTTGACGGTAACTGTACTCCAATAACGGTAACTGTACTTCAATATCTGACTGCCCTGACGATAACTGTACTCAAATATCCGACTGCCTTGACGCTTTCTGCACTCCAATATCCGATTACCTTGACATTAACTGTACTCCAATATATAACTGCCTTGACGGTAACTGTACTCCAATATCTGTCTGCTTTGACGGTAACTGTGCTCCAATATCTGACTGCCTTGACGGTACTTTACTCCAATATCTGACTGCCTTGACGGTTACTGTACTTCATATCTGACTGCCTTGACGAATACTGTACTCAAATATCTGACTGTGTTGGCGGTTACTGCACTCCAATATCCGACTACCTTTGACGGTAGCTGTAATCCAATATCTGACTGCCTTGACAATTACTGTACTCAAATATCTAACGGCGTTGACGGTTACTGCACTCCTATATCCGACTACCTTGACGGTAACTGTACTCCAATATCTGACTGCCTTGACGGTAACTCTACTCCAATAGCTGACTGCCTTGACGGTAACTGTACTCCAATATCTGACTACCTTGACGGTAACTGTACTCCAATATCTGACGGCCTTTACAGTAACTCTACTCCAATAGCTGACTTCCGTGACTGTAATTGTTCTCCAATAATCGACTGCATTGACGATTACTGTACTCATATATCCGACTGCATTGACGGTAACTGTATTCCAATATCCTTAACGTTTACTGTACTCCAATATCTGACTGCCTTTACGATTACTGTACTTTAATATCTGACTATCTTAATGATTACTGTACTCCAATAACCGACTGCTTTTACGATTACTGTACTTGAATATCTGACTGCTTTAACGATTACTGCACTCAAATATTTGAATGTCTTAACGATTACTGTACTCCAATATCTGATTGTCTTAAGGATTACTGTAATCCAACATCTGACTGCCTGAATAACTGAAGATGAACTATCTGAACACATTAGTATCTCACTCGTACATGTGGTCATGATATGATTAGTGACAGAATGTTGAATTACGTGTCATAAACTATATAAAAACCTTTTTATTAAAACTCCCGATTTGTAGAGGATTGCAGTTGTTATTCCAATATTGTCAGAAACATTACTGATTACTTGAAAAATAGACCCAAGAGGTTGTGTTACAGAGTGCATACTTTAATTTAAACATGTATTAATGTAGAAGTACCACAAGGATTTGTTCTTGGAACATTACTTTTTTAATTTATGCTAACGATAAAACTAACAGTTTACTCAACTGAACACGCGTGTGTGCTGGGGACAGCTCATCCCACTATCAAGCTTCACCCGGGATGATTAATCATGGTTTATTAATGATATCATACCAGATGAAATAAACAATTACTGATAAAGTTCAACCGGTGGAAGTTATAAACCAGTAGAATTGCCATGGCAAATAGATGTGTATTTTGTGTGGTCGTAGGAAAACTTAAGTACAAAATTAATCTGATGATTGTAAAAAAACTATGGTAT
Organism: Panopea generosa; assembly: GCA_029582155.1. Lineage (NCBI taxonomy): Eukaryota > Metazoa > Mollusca > Bivalvia > Adapedonta > Hiatellidae > Panopea > Panopea generosa. Next base: position 23,392,818 of record CM055912.1, on the reverse strand, counting down.
ATTTAATTGTTCTTTCAATATGAAAAATCCTCAACGATCGCATATTGTGTACTTAGAATTGCAGTAGAGTACCTAACAGTGCGGTTGTCATGGTAATTGTATTATTATACATGTCTTCTTTTTATGTCACAGGTAGCAGTTCGGCATCTGCGACGACCAAGAGGAATTTGAAGATGAAAAGTACGAGCCTGGGGGGCATGGTATCCGCTATGATCCCGGGGGCCAAAGTTGATACCAAAGGGCGTATCATGGTGAACGTAGGTACTTCAAAAGAGACGTTGGCCTTTAACATAGGTGGTATGACCTTTGAAACATACAGGTGACTATTAACTACAGATTTTGTTTTTATGGGGATGAATGCCATTTTCAACAAGTAGCAACTTATATATTGGTGGAACGGTAAATGAACTGTTGTGGTTTGTGGAAGAAATAATGGACACTTTATGAAGTTTATTAATTGTTGGGCCCGATTAGCTCAGTCGGTAACGCATCTGACTGTCAATCCAGGGATCGTGTGCTCGAGTACTGGTTAACCTTTCTGGATCCCAGGAAACAGTGGTTAGGTTAACTGATCGTCTGTTAGCCCTCGATGGCAAACACATGACGCTAAATATCCAATCAGTCAATCATATTATTAATTGTATTCGTTATTTGTAGATATTAATAGACTCAGTAAGGAACGTTTAAAGCACGGATTATAAATAAAAACATGCAGCCGTAGAACAACACAATACTTTGTTTAAGTCCAGTAATCGTGATGAATGTAGTATCGATGTCCAGTAACGAAGTATTAAATAATCGGAATATTTCCAGTTGTTGTACAGTAGTTGTAGTACTAGTGAATGAAATATGTTGGTTATGATTATCCAACTCGAATTTAGAATAAATAAATGTTTTTGAAATCTTAGCAAGAACGGAAAATTTCCACTTCTTGGAGACGGTATAATTACATTACGTCCGAACTCTTTGATTGACAAAATTAGAATAATTTGTATCAACACTACGGACATAAAGTAGGCTGAATTAAAACTGTTGTCATAGAAATTAAGACACAACGCTAATCTCTTTGATAAGCTTTAAATGCAGATATAGACTAACAATAAAAGGTGCGTAACAGGTGTACAAAATGACGACGTGCACGGTAATATAATGGTACCTCTAAGCGTACCACGACGTTAACGTTAAAATTGTAAAAAACGTTGACGTTATAGTTGTATTTATATATTGATTTAATTTACAAGAAAATAGCCGAATATCCGAATATTGGTTACTCCAAAGGAATCATGAAACCATTGACATTCTTTAATCCTCGTGAATATTAGACTACATTATACCCTGTACTATCTAATATAAATAACGGCGCTCATAAGTTTTTCGCCGTATTAATACAACGTGAAACTGACGTTGTAAATACTGATATTTGATAGAGGACATCAGAGATGTTCCATACAAGGTGTAAATAATTCACCAGTTTTTTTCAATATTTTGGGACAACAACGCAACTAAATTTACACGTAAAAAGTCTTAATAAGAGATTTTCCATTGAAATTTTACTTACATAATAGATAGATAAAATGTGTTTATACTTTTTATTTTCATGAATATCAAATAAATGGAACATGTAATAGAAAAAAAAACACAGGTTATATACAAGCAATGGTTACAACAATTTTACAAATAAAAAAAGACGAAAACTTATAACAAATGTCTTCTAAATCTTCGTCACCCCAAAACAAGAAGCGGCGTTGTTTGCCTAATTAGCGTGTGTCTCGCTTGTGTTTTTATCATAACAATTTGATGACACAATTACCTTACCTGCCAAGACCGACACATGAAGCGATACATTGCAGTTATGGGATTAGCAATTATCACCTTCGGCGGTTTGCCTTTCATCTTCACGCGGTGATAAACAAATCGAAATAACGAGTGAGAAATCAATAGATTTTAGGATGGAGGGACCGCAGAACAGATTCGAAATAGTGAATAATTCTAATTACTGGTATTTGATATATCGGGAGTTAATTAATATAGAAATAGAAAGGAAAAAAAACGGGACGGATCTTCAATTTTGAGATAACAGGAATTTCGAAATATAAGAGTTCGAGTTAGCGAGTATCAACTGTAATTATGATATGATCTTAAATTTTAAATGTTCCCGATTTTTCTAAAATAAGTAAATTTATCAAATACGTTTCAATTATTTATTTCAAATAACGTTGGTAGACATCACCTTTTTACTGTGGGAAAAATGTAATAGCTCATTATAAAATAAGATATTTTTTTTAAGAAAATAAATCATTAGGTTCAATATAGTGAAATGACCGTTAAGTTTGTTGTAATAAAACAACGTCTGTAACTTCCTCCCGTTAATAGAACTGATGTTTTTCCTTTCGCACCGTTTTCAAGCTTAACATATTAGGCCGGGAGCCGTGGTAAATGTTAGGCCAGGACATGTGGAAAACGACGTTAAATGTGACTTATTGTCAAATTAAACTATATAGATCATGTCAGCAGCATGCATTATACATGGCAACTGAAAACCTCGTTTCACGACCTTTAATTAGATATATAATAAGTATAACTCCATAAACAATCAAGTATTAGGGGAATTTTTATATGTTTCTGGTCTTACTTTTATAACGTAAGTATCATTACCGTGCGCGAAAGGTTTCACTTGATACAACTGATATAGAATAATACAAGGCAGTGATACAGCATTGGAACAAAATATTTATATAGAAAATGTACCACGCAGAGATACAGCATTGGAAAAAAATATTTATATAGAAAATGTACAAGGCAGACACCAGCATTGGAACAATATATTTATATAGAAAATTTACAAGGCAGACACCAGCATTGGAACAATATATTTATATAGAAAATGTACAAGGCAGAGAACCAGCATTGGAACAATATATTTATATAGAAAATGTACAAGGCAGAGAACAAGCACTGGAACAATATATTTATATTGAAAATGTACAAGGCAGACATACAGCATTGGAACAATATATTTATATAGAAAATGTACAAGGCAGACATACAGCACTGGAACAATATATTTATATAGAAAATGTACAAGGCAGAGACCCAGCATTGGAACAATATATTTATATAGAAAATGTACAACGCAGAGAACCAGCATTGGAACAATATATTTATATAGAAAATGTACAAGGCAGAGATACAGCATTGAAACAATATATTTATATAGAAAATGTACAAGGCAGACACCAGCATTGGAACAATATATTTATATAGAAAATGTACAAGGCAGACACCCAGCATTGGAACAATATATTAATATAGAAAATGTACAAGGCAGATATACAGCATTGGAACACTATATTTATATAGAATATGTACAAGGCAGAGATACAGCATTGGAACATATATATTTATATCGAAAATGTACAAGGCAGACATACAGCATTGGAACAATATATTTATATAGAAAATGTACAAGGCAGACACCACCATTGGAACAATATATTTATATAGAAAATGTACAAGGCAGACACCAGCATTGGAACAATATATTAATATAGAAAATGTACAAGGCAGAGAACCAGCATTGGAACAATATATTTATATAAAAAATGTACAAGGCAGAGATACAACATTGGAACAATATATTTATATAGAAAATGTACAAGGCAGACATACAGCATTGGAACAATATATTTATATAGAAAATGTACAAGGCAGACATACAGCATTGGAACGATATATATTTATATAGAAAATGTACAAGGCAGAGATAAAGCATTTTAACAATATATTTATATAGAAAATGTACAAGGCAGAGAACCAGCATTGGAACAATATATTTATATAGAAAATGTACAAGGCAGACACCAGCATTGGAACAATATATTTATATAGAAATAGTACAAGGCAGACACCAGCATTGGAACAATATATTTATATAGAAAAATGTACTAGGCAGAGATAAAGCATTGGAACAATATATTTATATAGAAAATGTACAAGGCAGAGAACCAGCATTGGAACAATATAATAATATAGAAAATGTACAAGGCAGACATACAGCATTGGAACAATATATTTATATAGAAAATGTACAAGGCAGACACCACCATTGGAACAATATATTTATATAGAAAATGTACAAGACAGAGAACCAGCTTTGAACAATATATTTATATAAAAAATGTACAAGGCAGAGAACCAACATTGGAACAATAAATTTATATAGAAAATGTACAAGGCAGAGATACAGCATTGGAACAATATATTTATATAGAAAAATGTACAAGGCAGAGATACAGCATTGGAACAATATATTTATATAGAAATAGTACAAGGCAGAGAACCAGCATTGGAACAATATATTTATATAGAAAATGTACAAGGCAGAGAACCAGAATTCGAACAATATATTTATATAGAAAATGTACAAGGCAGAGATACAACATTGGAAAAATATATTTATATAGAAAATATTCAAGGCAGAGAACCAGCATTGGAACAATATATTTATATAGAAAATGTACAAGGCAGAGATACAACATTGGAACAATATATTTATATAGAAAATGTACAAGGCAGAGACCCAGCATAGGAACAATATATTTATATAGAAAATGTACAAGGCAGAGAACCAGCATTGGAACAATATACTTATATAGAAAATGTACAAGGCAGAGACCCAGCATAGGAACAATATATTTATATAGAAAATGTACAAGGCAGAGATACAACATTGGAACAATATATTTATATAGAAAATGTACAAGGCAGAGACCCAGCATAGGAACAATATATTTATATAGAAAATGTACAAGGCAGAGAACCAGCATTGGAACAATATATTTATATAGAAAATGTACAAGGCAGAGACCCAGCATAGGAACAATATATTTATATAGAAAATGTACAAGGCAGAGATACAACATTGGAACAATATATTTATATAGAAAATGTACAAGGCAGAGACCCAGCATAGGAACAATATATTTATATAGAAAATGTACAAGGCAGACATACAGCATTGGAACAATATAATAATATAGAAGATGTACAAGGCAGAGGTACAGCATTGGAAAAATATAATTATATAGAAAATGTACAAGGCAGAGATACAGCATATGAAAAATATATTGATATAGAAAAATGTACAAGGCAGAGATACAGCATTGGAACAATATATTTATATAGAAAAATGTACAAAGCAGAGATACAGCATTGGAATAATATATTTATATAGAAAATGTACAAGGCAGAGAACCAGCATTGGAACAATATATTCATATAGAAAATGTACAAAGCAGAGAACCATAATTCGAACAATATATTTATATAGAAAATGTACAAGGCAGAGATACAGCATTGGAAAAATATATTTATATAGAAAATATACAAGGCAGAGAACCAGCATTGGAACAATATATTTATATAGAAAATGTACAAGGCAGATATACAACATTGGAACAATATATTTATATAGAAAATGTACAAGGCAGAGACCGAGCATTGGAACAATATATTTATATAGAAAATGTACAAGGCAGAGAACCAGCATTGGAACAATATATTTATATAGAAAATGTACAAGGCAGACATACAGCATTGGAACAATATATTTATATAGAAAATGTACAAGACAGACATACAGCATTGGAACAATATATTCATATAGAAAATGTACAAGGCAGAGAACCAGCATTGGAACAATATATTTATATTGAAAATGTACAAGGCAGACATACAGCATTGGAACAATATATTTATATAGAAAATGTACAAGGCAGACATACAGCACTGGAACAATATATTTATATAGAAAATGTACAAGGCAGAGACCCAGCATTGGAACAATATATTTATATAGAAAATGTACAACGCAGAGAACCAGCATTGGAACAATATATTTATATAGAAAATGTACAAGGCAGAGATACAGCATTGAAACAATATATTTATATAGAAAATGTACAAGGCGCAGAGAACCAGCATTGGAACAATATATTTATATAGAAAATATACAAGGCAGAGATACAGCATTGGAACAATATATCTATATAGAAAATGTACAAGGCAGAGATAAAGCATTGGAACAATATATTTATATAGAAAATGTACAAGGCAGATATACAGCATTGGAACAATATATTTATATAGAAAATGTACAAGGCAGAGAACCAGCATTGGAACAATATATTTATATTGAAAATGTACAAGGCAGACATACAGCATTGGAACAATATATTTATATAGAAAATGTACAAGGCAGACATACAGCATTGGAACGATATATATTTATATAGAAAATGTACAAGGCAGAGATAAAGCATTGGAACAATATATTTATATAGAAAATGTACAAGGCAGAGAACCAGCATTGGAACAATATATTTATATAGAAAATGTACAAGGCAGACACCAGCATTGGAACAATATATTTATATAGAAATAGTACAAGGCAGACACCAGCATTGGAACAATATATTTATATAGAAAATGTACTAGGCAGAGATAAAGCATTGGAACAATATATTTATATAGAAAATGTACAAGGCAGAGATACAGCATTGGAACAATATATTTATATAGAAAAATGTACTAGGCAGAGATAAAGCATTGGAACAATATATTTATATAGAAAATGTACAAGGCAGAGATACAGCATTGGAACAATATATTTATATAGAAAAATGTACTAGGCAGAGATAAAGCATTGGAACAATATATTTATATAGAAAAATGTACAAGGCAGAGATAAAGCATTGGAACAATATATTTATATAGAAAAATGTACTAGGCAGAGATAAAGCATTGGAACAATATATTTATATAGAAAATGTACAAGGCAGAGATACAGCATTGGAACAATATATTTATATAGAAAATGTAGAAGGCAGACATACAGCATTGGAACAATATATTTATATAGAAAATGTACAAGGCAGAGAACCAGCACTGGAACAATATATTTATATAGAAAATGTACAAGGCAGACATACAGCATTGGAACAATATATTTATATAGAAAATGTACAAGGCAGACATACAGCATTGGAACAATATATTTATATAGAAAATGTAGAAGGCAGACATACAGCATTGGAACAATATATTTATATAGAAAATGTACAAGGCAGACACCAGCATTGGAACAATATATTTATATAGAAAATGTACAAGGCAGACACCAGCATTGGAACAATATATTTATATAGAAATAGTACAAGGCAGACAGCAGCATTGGAACAATATATTTATATAGAAAATGTACAAGGCAGAGATAAAGCATTGGAACAATATATTTATATAGAAAATGTACAAGGCAGAGATAAAGCATTGGAACAATATATTTATATAGAAAATGTACAAGGCAGAGAACCAGCATTGGAACAATATATTTATATAGAAAATGTACAAGGCAGAGATACAGCATTGGAACAATATATTTATATTGAAAATGTACAAGGCAGAGATAAAGCATTGGAACAATATATTTATATAGAAAATGTACAAGTCAGAGAACCAGCATTGGAACAATATATTTATATAGAAAATGTACAAGGGAGAGAACCAGCATTGGAACAATATATTTATATAGAAAATGTACAAGGCAGAGATACAGCATTGAAACAATATATCTATATAAAAAATGTACAAAGCAGAGGTACAGCATTGGAACAGTATACTTATATAGAAAATATACAAGGCAGAGATACAGCATATGAACAAAATATTTATAAAGAAAATGTACAAGGCACACATACAGCATTGGAACAATATACTTATATAGAAAATGTACATGGCAGAGAACCAGCATTGGAACAATTGGTGGAGGAAGTCTTTAGAATGAATAAATGATTTATTTTTAAAAATAAATACAAGAGAACAATTCCCAGTTTTGCAGCATTCATACCATACTTACAAGAAACAATGTAATAGAAATCTTTATTGTAATAAATAAAAACAATCATATAACAAACAAAACGAGGAAACATGTAAACTTCATGTAACACTACGTTGAATATATTGCATACAGGTTCTCGACTACAAATATCGACTTATTATCACTTCTCTTTTTTACTTTCTTTAATTTCTCTTTATCATTTGTATTCAAACTTAAAATATTACTTGTAACACATTGTATTAATGTTCTTTTATTTACAATGTGTTCAGTTTAGTTTAAAATGTTATAGATAGTAGTGATAATTAAATAACTTTTGTATAACATTGTATAACATTGTATAACATTGTATAACATTGTATAACATTGTATAACATTGTATAACATTGTATAACATTGTATTATGTCTTACAAAGAATAAAAATATTCATCACAAAATATACATCCGAATATATCATCGTCCTTCCGTAAGTAACTTTCAAACTTTCTTACATTTTGTTATTTGGTACGATCGCTTCATGTCATTGTCAAAGTATCGATATTTGTGTTATAGGTAATGTTATATGTAGGATTAACTCTTGTATTATAGGCAATATTGTATGTAGGATTAACTATTGCATTATAGGCAATGTTATATGAAGGATTAACTCTTGTATTATAGGCAATATTGTATGAAGGATTAACTCTTGTATTATAGGCAATGTTATATGAAGGATTAACTCTTGTATTATAGGCAATGTTATATGAAGGATTAACTCTTGTATTATAGGCAATGTTATATGAAGGATTAACTCTTGTATTATAGGCAATGTTGTATGAAGGATTAACTCTTGTATTATAGGCAATATTGTATGTAGGATTAACTATTGTATTATAGGCAATATTGTATGTAGGATTAACTATTGTATTATAGGCAATGTTATATGTAGGATTAACTATTGTAGTATAGGAAATATTGTATGAAGGACTAACTATTGTATTATAGGCAATGTTATATGTAGGATTAACTATTGTAGTATAGGAAATATTGTATGAAGGACTAACTATTGTATTATAGGCAATGTTATATGAAGGATTAACTCTTGTATTATAGGCAATGTTATATGAAGGATTAACTCTTGTATTATAGGCAATGTTATATGAAGGATTAACTTTTGTATTATAGGCAATGTTATATGAAGGATTAACTCTTGTATTATAGGCAATGTTATATGAAGGATTAACTCTTGTATTATAGGCAATGTTATATGAAGGATTAACTCTTGTATTATAGGCAATGTTGTATGAAGGATTAACTCTTGTATTATAGGCAATATTGTATGTAGGATTAACTATTGTATTATAGGCAATATTGTATGTAGGATTAACTATTGTATTATAGGCAATATTGTATGTAGGATTAACTATTGTATTATAGGCAATGTTATATGAAGGATTAACTCTTGTATTATAGGCAATGTTATATGAAGGATTAACTCTTGTATTATAGGCAATGTTATATGAAGGACTAACTATTGTATTATAGGCAATGTTATATGAAGGATTAACTCTTGTATTATAGGCAATGTTATATGAAGGATTAACTCTTGTATTATAGGCAATGTTATATGAAGGACTAACTATTGTATTATAGGCAATGTTATATGAAGGATTAACTCTTGTATTATAGGCAATGTTATATGAAGGATTAACTCTTGTATTATAGGCAATGTTATATGAAGGATTAACTCTTGTATTATAGGCAATGTTATATGAAGGATTAACTCTTGTATTATAGGCAATGTTATATGAAGGATTAACTCTTGTATTATAGGCAATGTTATATGAAGGATTAACTCTTGTATTATAGGCAATGTTGTATGAAGGATTAACTCTTGTATTATAGGCAATATTGTATGTAGGATTAACTCTTGTATTATAGGCAATATTGTATGAAGGACTAACTATTGTATTATAGGCAATGTTATATGAAGGATTAACTCTTGTATTATAGGCAATGTTATATGAAGGATTAACTCTTGTATTATAGGCAATGTTATATGAAGGACTAACTATTGTATTATAGGCAATGTTATATGAAGGATTAACTCTTGTATTATAGGCAATGTTATATGAAGGATTAACTCTTGTATTATAGGCAATGTTATATGAAGGATTAACTCTTGTATTATAGGCAATGTTATATGAAGGATTAACTCTTGTATTATAGGCAATGTTATATGAAGGATTAACTCTTGTATTATAGGCAATGTTATATGAAGGATTAACTCTTGTATTATAGGCAATGTTGTATGAAGGATTAACTCTTGTATTATAGGCAATATTGTATGTAGGATTAACTATTGTATTATAGGCAATATTGTATGTAGGATTAACTATTGTATTATAGGCAATATTGTATGTAGGATTAACTATTGTATTATAGGCAATGTTATATGTAGGATTAACTATTGTAGTATAGGAAATATTGTATGAAGGACTAACTATTGTATTATAGGCAATGTTATATGTAGGATTAACTATTGTAGTATAGGAAATATTGTATGAAGGACTAACTATTGTATTATAGGCAATGTTATATGAAGGATTAACTATTGTAGTATAGGCAATATTGTATGTAGGATTAACTAGTGTATTATAGGCAATATTGTATGTAGGATTAACTATTGTATTATAGGCAATGTTATATGTAGGATTAACTATTGTAGTATAGGAAATATTGTATGTAGGATTAACTATTGTATTATAGGCAATGTTATATGAAGGATTAACTAGTGTATTATAGGCAATATTGTATGAAGGACTAACTATTGTATTATAGGCAATGTTATATGTAGGATTAACTATTGTAGTATAGGAAATATTGTATGAAGGACTAACTATTGTATTATAGGCAATGTTATATGAAGGATTAACTATTGTAGTATAGGCAATATTGTATGTAGGATTAACTAGTGTATTATAGGCAATATTGTATGTAGGATTAACTATTGTAGTATAGGCAATATTGTATGTAAGATTAACTATTGTATTATAGGCAATATTGTATGTAGGATTAACTATTGCATTATAGGCAATGTTATATGTAGGATTAACTATTGTAGTATAGGAAATATTGTATGAAGGACTAACTATTGTATTATAGGCAATGTTATATGAAGGATTAACTATTGTAGTATAGGAAATATTGTATGTAGGATTAACTATTGTATTATAGGCAATGTTATATGAAGGATTAACAAGTGTATTATAGGCAATATTGTATGAAGGACTAACTATTGCATTATAGGCAATGTTATATGTAGGATTAACTATTGTAGTATAGGAAATATTGTATGAAGGACTAACTATTGTATTATAGGCAATGTTATATGAAGGATTAACTATTGTAGTATAGGCAATATTGTATGTAGGATTAACTAGTGTATTATAGGCAATATTGTATGTAGGATTAACTATTGTAGTATAGGCAATATTGTATGTAAGATTAACTAGTGTATTATAGGCAATATTGTATGTAGGATTAACTATTGTAGTATAGGCAATATTGTATGTAAGATTAACTAGTGTATTATAGGCAATATTATATGAAGGATTAACTAGTGTATTATAGGCAATATTGTATGTAGGATTAACTATTGTAGTATAGGCAATATTGTATGTAGGATTAACTATTGTATTATAGGCAATATTGTATGTAGGATTAACTAGTGTATTATAGGCAATATTATATGAAGGATTAACTAGTGTATTATAGGCAATATTGTATGTAGGATTAACTATTGTAGTATAGGCAATATTGTATGTAGGATTAACTATTGTATTATAGGCAATATTGTATGTAGGATTAACTAGTGTATTATAGGCAATATTATATGAAGGATTAACTAGTGTATTATAGGCAATATTGTATGTAGGATTAACTATTGTAGTATAGGCAATATTGTATGTAGGATTAACTATTGTATTATAGGCAATATTGTATGTAGGATTAACTAGTGTATTATAGGCAATATTGTATGTAGGATTAACTATTGTAGTATAGGCAATATTGTATGTAGGATTAACTAGTGTATTATAGGCAATATTGTATGTAGGATTAACTATTGTAGTATAGGCAATATTGTATGTAGGATTAACTATTGTATTATAGGCAATGTTATATGTAGGATTAATATGTGTATTATAGGCAATATTGTATGTAGGATTAACTATTGCATTATAGGCAATGTTATATGTAGGATTAACAAGTGTATTATAGGCAATATTGTATGTAGGATTAACTATTGTAGTATAGGCAATATTGTATGTAGGATTAACTATTGTAGTATAGGCAATATTGTATGTAGGATTAACTATTGTATTATAGGCAATATTGTATGTAGGATTAACTAGTGTAGTATAGGCAATATTGTATGTAGGATTAACTAGTGTATTATAGGCAATATTGTATGTAGGATTAACTATTGTATTATAGGCAATATTGTATGTAGGATTAACTAGTGTATTATAGGCAATATTGTATGTAGGATTAACTATTGTAGTATAGGCAATATTGTATGTAGGATTAACTAGTGTATTATAGGCAATATTGTATGTAGGATTAACTAGTGTATTATAGGCAATATTGTATGTAGGATTAACTATTGTAGTATAGGCAATATTGTATGTAGGATTAACTAGTGTATTATAGGCAATATTGTATGTAGGATGAACTATTGTAGTATAAGCAATATTGTATGTAGGATTAACTATTGTAGTATAGGCAATATTGTATGTAGGATTAACTATTGTATTATAGGCAATATTGTATGTAGGATTAACTATTGTAGTATAGGCAATATTGTATGAAGGACTAATTATTGTATTATAGGCAATATTGTATGTAGGATTAACTATTGCATTATAGGCAATGTTATATGTAGGATTAACTATTGTAGTATAGGAAATATTGTATGAAGGACTAACTATTGTATTATAGGCAATGTTATATGAAGGATTAACTATTGTAGTATAGGCAATATTGTATGTAGGATTAACTAGTGTATTATAGGCAATATTGTATGTAGGATTAACTATTGTAGTATAGGCAATATTGTATGTAAGATTAACTAGTGTATTATAGGCAATATTGTATGTAGGATTAACTATTGTAGTATAGGCAATATTGTATGTAAGATTAACTAGTGTATTATAGGCAATATTATATGAAGGATTAACTAGTGTATTATAGGCAATATTGTATGTAGGATTAACTATTGTAGTATAGGCAATATTGTATGTAGGATTAACTATTGTATTATAGGCAACATTGTATGTAGGATTAACTAGTGTATTATAGGCAATATTATATGAAGGATTAACTAGTGTATTATAGGCAATATTGTATGTAGGATTAACTATTGTAGTATAGGCAATATTGTATGTAGGATTAACTATTGTATTATAGGCAATATTGTATGTAGGATTAACTAGTGTATTATAGGCAATATTGTATGTAGGATTAACTATTGTAGTATAGGCAATATTGTATGTAGGATTAACTAGTGTATTATAGGCAATATTGTATGTAGGATTAACTATTGTAGTATAGGCAATATTGTATGTAGGATTAACTATTGTATTATAGGCAATGTTATATGTAGGATTAATATGTGTATTATAGGCAATATTGTATGTAGGATTAACTATTGCATTATAGGCAATGTTATATGTAGGATTAACAAGTGTATTATAGGCAATATTGTATGTAGGATTAACTATTGTAGTATAGGCAATATTGTATGTAGGATTAACTATTGTAGTATAGGCAATATTGTATGTAGGATTAACTAGTGTATTATAGGCAATATTGTATGTAGGATTAACTAGTGTATTATAGGCAATATTGTATGTAGGATTAACTATTGTAGTATAGGCAATATTGTATGTAGGATTAACTATTGTAGTATAGGCAATATTGTATGTAGGATTAACTAGTGTATTATAGGCAATATTGTATGTAGGATTAACTAGTGTATTATAGGCAATATTGTATGTAGGATTAACTATTGTATTATAGGCAATATTGTATGTAGGATTAACTAGTGTATTATAGGCAATATTGTATGTAGGATTAACTATTGTAGTATAGGCAATATTGTATGTAGGATTAACTAGTGTATTATAGGCAATATTGTATGTAGGATTAACTAGTGTATTATAGGCAATATTGTATGTAGGATTAACTATTGTAGTATAGGCAATATTGTATGTAGGATTAACTAGTGTATTATAGGCAATATTGTATGTAGGATGAACTATTGTAGTATAAGCAATATCGTATGTAGGATTAACTATTGTAGTATAGGCAATATTGTATGTAGGATTAACTATTGTATTATAGGCAATATTGTATGTAGGATTAACTATTGTAGTATAGGCAATATTGTATGTAGGATTAACTAGTGTATTATAGGCAATATTGTATGTAGGATTAACTATTGTAGTATAGGCAATATTGTATGTAGGATTAACTAGTGTATTATAGGCAATATTGTATGTAGGATTAACTATTGTATTATAGGCAATATTGTATGTAGGATTAACTAGTGTATTATAGGCAATATTGTATGTAGGATTAACTATTGTAGTATAGGCAATATTGTATGTAGGATTAACTAGTGTATTATAGGCAATATTGTATGTAGGATTAACTATTGTAGTATAGGCAATATTGTATGTAGGATTAACTAGTGTATTATAGGCAATATTGTATGTAGGATTAACTATTGTATTATAGGCAATATTGTATGTAGGATTAACTAGTGTATTATAGGCAATATTGTATGTAGGATTAACTATTGTATTATAGGCAATATTGTATGTAGGATTAACTAGTGTATTATAGGCAATATTGTATGTAGGATTAACTATTGTAGTATAGGCAATATTGTATGTAGGATTAACTAGTGTATTATAGGCAATATTGTATGTAGGATTAACTAGTGTATTATAGGCAATATTGTATGTAGGATTAACTATTGTAGTATAGGCAATATTGTATGTAGGATTAACTAGTGTATTATAGGCAATATTGTATGTAGGATGAACTATTGTAGTATAAGCAATATTGTATGTAGGATTAACTATTGTAGTATAGGCAATATTGTATGTAGGATTAACTATTGTATTATAGGCAATATTGTATGTAGGATTAACTATTGTAGTATAGGCAATATTGTATGTAGGATTAACTAGTGTATTATAGGCAATATTGTATGTAGGATTAACTATTGTAGTATAGGCAATATTGTATGTAGGATTAACTAGTGTATTATAGGCAATATTGTATGTAGGATTAACTATTGTATTATAGGCAATATTGTATGTAGGATTAACTAGTGTATTATAGGCAATATTGTATGTAGGATTAACTATTGTAGTATAGGCAATATTGTATGTAGGATTAACTAGTGTATTATAGGCAATATTGTATGTAGGATTAACTATTGTAGTATAGGCAATATTGTATGTAGGATTAACTAGTGTATTATAGGCAATATTGTATGTAGGATTAACTATTGTAGTATAGGCAATATTGTATGTAGGATTAACTATTGTATTATAGGCAATATTGTATGTAGGATTAACCATTGTAGTATAGGCAATATTGTATGTAGGATTAACTATTGTAGTATAGGCAATATTGTATGTAGGATTAACTAGTGTATTATAGGCAATATTGTATGTAGGATTAACTATTGTAGTATAGGCAATATTGTATGTAGGATTAACTATTGTAGTATAGGCAATATTGTATATAGGATTAACTATTGTATTATAGGCAATATTGTATGTAGGATTAACTAGTGTATTATAGGCAATATTGTATGTAGGATTAACTATTGTAGTATAGGCAATATTGTATGTAGGATTAACTATTGTAGTATAGGCAATATTGTATGTAGGATTAACTAGTGTATTATAGGCAATATTGTATGTAGGATTAACTATTGTAGTATAGGCAATATTGTATGTAGGATTAACTAGTGTATTATAGGCAATATTGTATGTAGGATTAACTATTGTAGTATAGGCAATATTGTATGTAGGATTAACTATTGTACTATAGGCAATATTGTATGAAGGATTAACTATTGCATTATAGGCAATGTTATATGTTGGATTAACTATTGTATTATAGGCAATGTTATATGAAGGATTAACTATTGTAGTATAGGCAATATTGTATGTAGGATTAACTATTGTATTATAGGCAATATTGTATGAAGGATTAACTATTGCATTATAGGCAATGTTATATGTTGGATTAACTATTGTATTATAGGCAATGTTATATGAAGGATTAACTATTGTAGTATAGGCAATATTGTATGTAGGATTAACTATAGTATTATAGGCAATATTGTATGAAGGATTAACTATTGCATTATAGGCAATGTTATATGTAGGATTAACTATTGTATTATAAGCAATATTGTATGAAGGATTAACTATTGCATTATAGGCAATGTTATATGTAGGATTAACTATTGTATTATAGGCAATATTGTATGAAGGATTAACTATTGCATTAAAGGCAATATTATATGTAGGATTAACTATTGCATTATAGGCATTGTTATATGTAGGATTAACTATTGCATTATAGGCAATGTTGTATGTAGGATTAACTATTGCAGTATAGGCAATGTTATATGTAGGATTAACTATTGCAGTATAGGCAATATTGTATGTAGGATTAACTATTGGATTATAGGCAATGTTGTATGAAGGATTAACTATTGTATTATAGGCAATGTTATATGTAGGATTAAATTTTGTATTATAGGCAATATTGTATGAAGAATTAAATATTGCATTATAGGCAATGTTATATGTAGCATTAACTATTGTATTATAGGTAATATTGTCTGAAGAATAACTATTGCATTATAGGCAATGTTATACATGTGTATGTAGGATTAACTATTGCAATATATGAAATATTGTATGTAGGATTAACTATTGTAGTATAGGCAATGTTATATGTAGGATTAACTATTGTAGTATAGGCAATATTGTATGTAGGATTAACTATTGTATTATAGGCAATGTTGTATGTAGGATTAACTATTGTAGTATAGGCAATGTTATATGTAGGATTAGCTATTGTATCATAGGCAATATTGAATGTAGGATTAACTATAGTATTGTAGGCAATGTTGTATGTAGGATTAACTATTGTATCATAGGCGATATTGTATGTAGGATTAACTCTTGTATTATAGGCAATGTTGTATGTAAGATTAACTATTGTATTATATGCAATGTTGTATGTAGGATTAACTATTGTATTATAGGCCATGTTGTATGTAGGATTAACTATTGTATCATAAGCAATATTGTATGTAGGATTAAGTCTTGTATTATAGGCAATGTTGTATGTAGGATTAGCTATTGTATCATAGGCAATATTGTATGTAAGATTAACTCTTGTATTATAGGCAATATTGTATGTAGGATTAACTATTGAATTACAGGCAATTTTGTATGTAAGATTAACTTTTGTATTATAGGCAATGTTGTATGTAGGTTTAACTCTTGTATCATAGGCAATATTGTATGTAAGATTAACTGTTGTATCATAGGCAATGTTGTATGAAGGATTAACTCTTGTATTATAGGCAATGTTGTATGTAGGATTAACTCTTGTATCATAGACAATATTGTATGTAAGATTAACTCTTGTATAATAGGCAATGTTGTATATAGGACATGTTGTATGTAGGATTGACTATTGTCTTACAGGCAATAGTGTATGTATGATTAACTATTGTATTATAGGAATATAATTGTTGTATTATAAGCAATATTGTATAGGCAATATTGTATATAGGATTAGCTATTGTATCATAGGCAAAAGTGTATGTAGGATTAACTATTGTATTATAGGCAATGTTGTATGTAGAATTAACTGTTGTATCATAGGTAATATTTTATGTAGGAATAACTATTGTATTATAGGCAATGTTGTATGTAGGATTAACTCTTGTATCATAGGCAATGTATGTAGCATTAACTCTTGTATTATAGGTAATGTTGCATGTAAGATTAACTATTGTATCATAGGCTATGTTGTATGTAGGATTAACTATTGTATTATAGGCAATATTGTATGTAAGATTAACTATTGTATTATAGGCAATGTTGTATGTAGGATAAACTATTGTATTAAAGGCACTATTGTATGTAAGATTGACTATTGTATCAAAGGCAATATTGTATATAGGATTGACTATTGTATTAAAGGCAATATTGTATGTAGCATTAACTATTGTATTATAGGCAATATTGTATGTCGGATTAACTTTTGTATTATAGGCACGCTTGTATGTAGGATTAATAATTGTATCATAGGCAATATTGTATGTAGGATTAACTATTGTATCAAAGGCAATGTTGTATGTAGGATTAACTATTGTATCAAAGGCAATGTTATATGTAGGATTAACTATTGTATCATAGGCAATATTGTATGTAGGATTAACTATTGTATCAAAGGCAATGTTGTATGTAGGATTAACTATTGTATCATAGGCAATATTGTATATAGGATTAAATATTGTATTAAAGTCAATATTGTATGTAGTATTAACTCTTGTATTATAGGCAATGTTGTATGTAGGAGTAACTCTTGTATTATAGGCAATTTTGTATGTAGCATTGACTATTTTATCAAAGGCAATGTTGAGTGTAGGATTACATATTGTATTATAGGCAATGCTGTATGTAGGATTAGCTATTGTATCATAGGCAATATTGTATATAGGATTAACTATTGTATTAAAGGCAATAGTGTATGTAGTATTAACTATTGTATTATAGGCAATGTTGTATGTAGGATTAACTCTTGTATTATAGGCAATTTTGTATGTAGCATTAACTATTGTATCATAGGCAATGTTGTATGTAGGATAAACTCTTGTGTTATAGGCAATAGTATGTAGTATTAACTATTGTATTATAAACAATGGTGTATGTAGGATTAATTCTTGTAGTATAGGCAATATTGTATGTAGGAATAACTCTTGTATTAAAGGCAATATTTTATGTAGGATTGACTTTTGTATTATAGGCAATATTGTATATAGGATTAACTATTGTATTAAAGGCACTATTGTATGTAGGATTAACTATTGTATTATAGGCAATATTGTATGTATGATTAATAAATGTATTATAGGCAATGTTGTATGTAGCATTAACTATTGTATCATAGGCAATGTTGTATGTAGGATAAACTCTTGTGTTATAGGCAATAGTATGTAGTATTAACTATTGTATTATAAACAATGGTGTATGTAGGATTAATTCTTGTAGTATAGGCAATGTTGTATGGAGGATTAACTATTGTATTATACGAAATATTGTATGAAGTATTGACTTTTGTATTATAGGCAATGTTGTATGTAGGATTAACTATTGTATCAAAGGCAATGTTGTATGTAGGTTTAAATATTGTATTATAGGCAATGCTGTATGCAGGATTAGCTATTGTATCATAGGCAATATTGTATATAGGATTAAGTATTGTATTATGGGTAATATTGTATGTTGTATTAACTATTGTATTATAGGCAATGTTGTATGTCGGATTAACTTTTGTATTATAAGCAATATTGTATGTTGGATTAGCAATTGTATCATAGGCAATACTGCATGTATGATTAACTCTTGTATTATATGCGATTTTCTATGTAGCATTAACTATTGTATCATAGGCAATGTTGTATGTAGGATAAACTCTTGTGTTATAGGCAATATTGTATTTCGTATTAACTATTGTATTATATGCAATGCTGTATGTAGGATTAACTCTTGTATTAAAGGCAATATTGTATGTAGGATTGACTATTGTATTATAGGCAATATTTTATGTAGAATTAACTATTGTATTATACGCAATATTATAAAGGATTAACTTTTTTATTATAGGCAATGTTCTATGTAGGATTAACTCTTGTATTATAGACAATATTGTATATACGATTAACTATTGTATTATAAGCAATATTGTAAAGGAATAACTCTTGTATTATAGGCAATGTTGTACGTAGGATAAACTCTTGTGTTATTGGCAATATTGTATGTAGTATTAACTATTGTATTATAAGCAATATTGTAAAGGATTAACTCTTGTATTATAGGCAATGTTGTACGTAAGATAAACTCTTGTGTTATTGGCAATATTGTATGTAGTATTAACTATTGTATTATACGCAATATTGTAAAGGATTAACTCTTGTATTATAAACAATGTTTTATGTAGGATTAACCTTTGTATTATATGCAATATTGTATATATTATTTACTATTGTATTATAAACAATATTGTAAAAGATTAACTCTTGTATTATAGGCAATGTTGTACGTAGGATAAACTCTTGTGTTATTGGCAATATTGTATGTAGTATTAACTATTGTATTATAAGCAATATTGTAAAGGATTAACTCTTGTATTATAGGCAATGTTGTACGTAAGATAAACTCTTGTGTTATTGGCAATATTGTATGTAGTATTAACTATTGTATTATACGCAATATTGTAAAGGATTAACTCTTGTATTATAGGCAATGTTTTATGTAGGATTAACTCTTGTATTATAGGCAATATTGTATATAGGATTAACTATTGTATTATAAACAATATTGTAAAGGATTAACTCTTGTATTATAGGCAATGTTGTATTAGGGATTAACTATTGTATCGTAGGCAATATTGTATGTAGAATTAACTATTGTATCGTAGGCAATATTATATGTAGGAGATGCAATATTGTATGTAAGATTAAATCTTGTTTTATAGGCAATGCTGTATGTAAGATTAACTATTGTATTATAGATAATGTTGTATGTAGGATTAACTATTGTATTATAGGCAGTTTTGTATGTAGGATTGACTTTTGCATTATAGGCAATATTGTATGTAAGATTGACTATTGTATTATAGGCAATATTGTATGTAGGATTGACTATTGTATTATAGGCAATATTGTAAGATTGACTATTGTATTATAGGCAATATTGTATGTAGGATTGACTATTGTATTATAGGCAATATTGTATGTAGAATTGACTATTGTATTATAGGCAATATTGTAAGATTGACTATTGTATTATAGGCAATATTGTATGTAGGATTGACTATTGTATTATAGGCAATATTGTGTGTAGGATTGACTATTGTATTATAGGCAATATTGTATGTAGGATTAACTGTTGTATTATAGGCAATATTGTATGTAAGATTAACTGTTGTATTATAGGCAGTATTGTATGTAGGATTAACTGTTGTATTATAGGCAATATTGTATGTAAGATTAACTGTTGTATTATAGGCAATATTGTATGTAAGATTAACTGTTGTATTATAGGCAGTATTGTATGTAGGATTGACTTTTGCATTATAGGCAATATTGTATGTAGGATTAACTGTTGTATTATAGGCAATATTGTATGTAAGATTAACTCTTGTATTATAGGCAATGTTTAATGTAGGATTATCTCTTGTAATATAGGCAATATTGTATGTATGATTAACTCTTGTATTATAGGAAATGTTGTATGTAGGATTATCTCTTGTAATATAGGCAATATTGTATGTAGGATTGACTATTTTATTATAGGAAATATTGTATGTAGTATTAACTCTTGTAATATAGGCTTTATTGTATGTAGGATTTACTATTTTATTAAAGGCAATATTGTGTGTAGGATTAACTCTTGTATTATAGGCAATATTGTATGTAAGATTAATGTACAATGTATGTAGGTAGACCAACACTGATTTGACTGGTAGACAAACACTGATTTGACTGACAAACCAACGCTGATTTGACTGGTAAACCAATGCTGATTTGACTGGTAAACAAACGCTGATTTGACTGGTAAACCAACACTGATTTAACTGGTAAACTAACGCTGATTTGAGTGGTAAACCAACACTGATTTGGCTTGTAAACTAACGCTGATTGGACTGGTAAACCAACATTGATTTGACTGGTAAACCAACGCTGATTTGGCTTATTAACCAACTCTGATTTGACTGGTAAACCAACACTGATTTGATTGGTAAACTAACACTGATTTGACTGGTAAACTAACACTGATTTGACTGGTAAACTAACACTGATTTGAACAAATTAGTAAGAGTGAGTAATGTATGCTGATTGGGATCGCTGCTGACTCACTGTACATCGCTATAGTCATGCTGGGATATAATCTGTTTTATCATCTGATTCATTATAATATGATTTATAACACACAGCCTGACACCTGCCATTCCATTTGCATTCGATTTACATATAAATACAGAATTTTAACAATGTAGTTTTGTAAATTAGAACAAGATACGTCGCTGAATAAAATATATATGTAAACTATAAACATTAACATAACACTAAAGAATAATCACATATTTGTTTCTGAACGGACGGATATATTACATCACACAAATACGCAGTTCTGTCACATTCACGCGTTACGGGAGGTTGAAAAACTCGACACACGCACCGTGATTCACAAACGCAAACATGCTGACGTTTACGCTAAGAATTAGATGATTAATTTAACAAAACAAAACAAACTAATTAATTATCAAGAAACTTGTCGTTTTGAATGATACCCATACAGGTGGCTGGCCGACATTGTAAACAATTATCAATTACTATATTATCATACAAATTACATATCACTGCAGACGCATTTTTTTGCTAATTAAGTGGAACTATTTTAAAAAGAAATATGCGATTACCATGTGTATGTGTCGATCGAAAAAATACACCCTTTGGTATGAATCATTGCACACAGGGCTCGATGGAAATATGTTTTTTATAATTCGGTTAATACAGGTCAAAGAGAAGTCTGTAAACATTAGGAATGTTAAAAATATATAATTAAGAATAGGTCATTGAAACGAGAAACCATGAATAGTCTACCCGGGACACATCATATACCAGACAGCCCCAGAATAGTTTATTAACAAGATAACAAGGGACAAGAAATTGAAATGAGTTTCACAGAAAAGTCCATTCACAACAGAACCCCAGCACATACCATTACACAGAGAGTCCCCAGAACATTCAATAATCAAGAGAATCCAAGGGCTATTCATTACTTGATACAGAGTATATCCCTTACAAGAACGCGACTGGTATTACTTGATACAGAGTATATCCCTTACAAGAACGCGACTGGCATTACTTGATACAGAGTATATCCCTGACAAGAACGCGACTGGCATTACTTGATACAGAGTATATCCCTTACAAGAACGCGACTGGCATTACTTGATACAGAGTATATCCCTAACAAGAACGCGACTGACATTACTTGATACAGAGTTGAAGCACAGGCGACACGGTGACACAAGATAATTTATTCACTTTAAAAAATAAGAAATGCATAATAATAATAAGAAGATTATAATGTCATCTGCATGTCAGCTTGTCATAAATCAGACACCATAATATAAATTAAATGTAATAATGTATCGGAAACATCATACGTTTGGTCATAGATTAATGTATTAAGCTATATAGTTGACATTATAGATATACGACGGGTGTATACTCGAGACATTAATCATTCTTCCCGATACAGAGACAGCGTCGCCAGTGAGGATGTTACTACTGCGTTCTAAATCAGTGATGACAGACAGAAACCTTCAGAAAACCAGACTTTTTGTAATGATATGATAAGCCTGCTTCCTGTTTTTCTGATAATTTATTCGTTATTTAGGTCATAGCACGACACCGTTCTATAGATATAAAACATGGTCGTAAGTGACAATGAACCATTTCAATGAATCAGGAGGAACCTTCACGTCACATAAACGGCTGCTTAAGTTTTTATATTGTGTATCCATAGTAGCACAAACTGCCGGCATCTCATATGATTCGAAACTTCCTGAAATGTACTGACCTGCGCTTTTTGTTCTTCTTACATGTGTACATCCAACTCATCAAATATAGCCCGACCGCTTCCCTCGCTTTCAATTTGTTAAATAGCCCCTGGTTTAGATATATATATATTTGAATACATTGTATTTCAGGTCGACGTTATTCCGTCTTCCGAACAGCCCACTTGCCAACGACAAGTTTCTCAAAGACCATTACCGACCTGAGAAAAAAGATTACTTCTTCGACAGGGATCCAGATATTTTCAGGGTAAATACAGAAGTTTTCTTATAACATAATCAACAATTCCACTTTTCACATCGTCAGAAAAAGAGAAAACTGAAGTCAATGTTCATCTATGCAGGGGTAAATATACGTACATATTTACTCCGTGAGCAGTTTCTCCACGACAACCGGCGTCAGGGACCCGTTTCGCGTTCGTAAGTCCAGAGCTTATATAAGTGTTGTCTTTTCAGAGGTAGCTTGTCGAGCTGGGGATCGAACCCGTGACCTCTGGCCTGAGCGACATACACTGTATACACTTTCCCGCATGAAGAACTTTTAACACCTGAATTGTCGATTAAGACGGAGAAGAAACACACACAAATGATCTTTTTCCTCACGCCACATGTTGTTACCGCATGAGGACATACCAATAATAACACAAATAGGCACAATTGAATTGGAAGGGAGTAAACCGTAGTCGTGCGTACAATAATTAGTCATGCGTACGAGATAATTAGTCGTGCGTACAATAAATAGTCATGCATACGAGATAATTAGTCGTGCGTACAATAATTAGTCATGCGTACGAGATAATTAGTCGTGCGTACAATAAATAGTCATGCATACGAGATAATTAGTCGTACGTACGAGATAATTAATCGTGCGTACAATAAATAGTCATGCATACGAAGTAATTAGTCGTGCGTACGAGATAATTAGTCGGGAAAACGAGATGATTAGTCGTGTGTACAATAAATAGTCGTGCGTACGAGATATATACATGTATACTATATTTATATTTAGTATAGCAAATAGAGTTAATAAGGAAAATGGAAATGCATAGCATATTGTCTTTTATTATGCAAATATTTTCTATTGTGAAACGTGTGCCTATAAGTAAGGGCCACATTTCATTAAAAATGGAAAAGGCCATGCCCGTAGTTTTTGGTCTTGAGATCAAATGTATTTGTATTTGACTGAATGAATTAAAAAACACTGTTAACATTTCAAGTGTTAAGGGAAAGAAATACGCGATATAATAATTCGATGTTTTCGACATAATATGTGAAGACCTAATAGCCGCTTAATACTTTTTAGGCGACATTAAACTACCTCCGTACTGGAGAGCTGCATATCCCGTCATACATATGTGGTCCGGCCGCTAAAACTGAGCTGGAATTCTGGGGGGTGTTGCCAAACAAGATTGAACGGTGCTGCTGGACAAACTACAACGACTGGAACTCCACGCTGGAAGCTCTAAACCAGGTAATCATACCACCGACACACTGGAATCACATACTGTTTAATTATGTTATTACCGTATAGACTATGTTGTTGCTGTATATACTACGTTGTGAATGTATATACCACATTGCTATTATATATACTTTGATGTGAATGTATATACTATGTTGTGAATGTATATACTTTGTTGTTACTGTATATACTACGTTGTGAATGTATATACCACATTGTTACTATATATACTCTGTAGTTAGAGCATCCCC
This sequence comes from Panopea generosa, assembly GCA_029582155.1. Classification (NCBI taxonomy): domain Eukaryota; kingdom Metazoa; phylum Mollusca; class Bivalvia; order Adapedonta; family Hiatellidae; genus Panopea; species Panopea generosa. Next base: position 23,367,253 of record CM055912.1, on the reverse strand, counting down.
AATGTTGTTACTATATATACTCTATAGTTGGGGCATCCCCAATGTTGTTACTATTTATACTCTGTAGATAAGGTATCCTCAATATTGTTACTATATATACTCTGTATTTAAGGTATCGTCTATGGTGTCACTATATATATACTCTGTAGATAAGGTATTGCCTATGGTGTTACTATTAATACTCTGTAGTTAAGGTATTGCCTATGGTGTTACTATATATACTCTGTAGATAAGGTATTGCCTATGGTGTTACTATTAATACTCTGTAGTTAAGGTATTGCCTATGGTGTTACTATATATACTCTGTAGTTAAGGTATTGCCTATGGTGTTACTATATATACTCTGTAGATAAGGTATTTCCTATGTTGTTATTAAATAAACTCTGTAGTTAAGATATCGCCTATGTTGTTACTATATATACTCTATAGTTAAAGTATTGCCTATGTTGTTATAATATATACTCTGTAGTTAAGATATCGCCTATGTTGTTACTATATATACTCTGTAGTTAAGGTATCGCCTATGTTGTTACTATATAAACTCTGTAGTTAAGATAACGCCTATGTTGTTTCTATATAAACTCTGTAGTTAAGATAATGTATCGCCTATAGTGTTACTATATAGATAATGTATCGCCTATGTTGTTACTATATAAACTCTGTAGTTAAGATATCGCCTATAGTGTTACTATATATACTCTGTAGTTAAGGTTGCCCCGGTGTTGTTACTATATATACTCTGTAGTTAAGGTATCGCCTATGGTGTTACTATATATACTCTGTAGTAAATGTATCGCCTATGGTGTTACTATATAAACTCTGTATTTAAGGTATCGCCTATGGTGTTGCTATATATACTCTGTAGTTAAGGTTACCCCGGTGTTGTTACTATATATACTCTGTAGATAAGGTATTGCCTATGGTGTTACTACATATACTCTGTACATAAGGTATCGCCTATGGTGTTACTATATAATTATACTCCGGAGTAAAGGTATCGCCTATGTTGTTACTAATATACTCTGTAGATATGGTATCGCTTATGGTGTTACTATATATACTCTGTACTTAAGGTATCGCCTGTGGTGTTACTATATAATATTACTCTATAGTTAAGGTATCGCCTATGGTGTTACTATATAAACACTGACGTTAATATGTCGCCTATGTTGTTACTAAATATACTCTGTAGTTAAGGTATCCCCAATGTTGTAACTATATAAACTCTGTAGTTAAGGTATCGTCTATGTTGTTACTATATAATTTTACTCTGTAGTCAAGGTATCGCCTTTGTTCTTTCTGTATATTTATTCTGTAATTATGGTATCGCCCATGTTGTTACTCTATATACTCTGTAGTTAAGGTTTTGCCTATGGTGTTACTATATATACCCTGTATATACCCTGTAGATAAGGTAACGCCTGTGCTGTTACTATATATACTCTGTAGTTAAGTTATCGCCTATGGTGTTACTTTATATACTGTGTAGATATGTTACTTTCTATTCTCTGTAGTTAAGGTTGTGCCTGTGGTGTTACTATATATACTGTGTAGTTAAGGGTTCGCTTGTTTTTTACTATATATTCTCTATAGTTAAAGTATCGCCTATGATGTTACTATAGATACTCTGTAGTATAGGTATCGCCTATGTTATTACTTTTTATACTCTGTTGATAAGGTATCTCCTACTGTGTTACTATATATACTCTTTAGTTAAGCTATCGCCAATGTTGTTACTATAGATACTCTGTAGATAAAGTATCGCGTATTGTGTTACTATATATATTCTGTAGTTAAGGTATCGCCTATGGTGTTACTATATTTACTCTGTAGTTAAGGTATCGCCTATGGTGTTACTATATATACTCTGTAGTTAAGGTAGCCCCGGTGTTGTTATTATATATACTCTGTAGATAAGGTATTGCCTATGGTGTAACTACATATACTCTATACTTAAGGTATCGCCTATGGTGTTAATATATAATTATACTCTGGAGTAAAGGTATTGCCAATGTTGTTACTATATATACTCTGTAGATATGGTATCGCTTATGGTGTTACTATATATACTCTGTACTAAAGGTATCGCTTGTGGTGTTACTATATAATTATACTCTGTAGTTAAGGTATCGCCGATGGTGTTACTATATAAACACTGAAGTTAATATATCGCCTATGTTGTTACTATATATACTCTGTATTTAAGGTATCACCAATGTTGTAACTATATAAACTCTGTAGTTAAGGTATCGTCTATGTTGTTACTATATAATACTACTCTGTAGTTAAGGTATCGCCTATGTTCTTCTGTGAACATGTATATATACTCTGTAGTTAAGTTATCACCAATGTTGTTACTATATATACTCTGTAGTTAAGGTGCCGTCAATGTTGTAACTGTATATTTTCTGTAGTTAACGTATCCCCAGTGCTGTTACTATATATACTCTGTAGTTAAGGTGTCGTCTACGTTGTTACTATATAATACTACTCTGTAGTTAAGGTATCGCCTATGTTCTTTCTGTATATATACTCTGTAGTTATGGTATTGCCAATGTTGTTACTATATATACTCTGTAGTTAAAGTATCGCCTATGTTCTTTCTGTGTACATGTCTATATACTCTGTAGTTAAGTTATCCCCAGTGCTGTTACTATATATACTCTGTAGTTAAGGTGCCACCTATGTTGTTACTGTATATTCTCTGTAGTTAACGTATTCCCAGTGCGGTTACTATATATACTCTGTAGTTAAGTTGTCGCCTATGTTGTTACTGTATATTCTCTGTAGTTAACGTATCGCCAGTGCTGTTACTATATATACTCTGTAGTTAAGGTGCCGCCTATGTTGTTACTTTATATACTTTGTAGTTAAAGTAACCCCAATGTTGTTAGTATATATACTCTGTAATTAAGTTATCACCAATGTTGTTACTATATATACTCTGTAGTTAAGGTGCCGCCTATGTTGTTACTTTATATACACTGTAATTAAAGTAACCCCAATGTTGTTAGTATATATACTCTGTAGTTTAGGTATCTCCAATGTTGTTAATAGTAACATATATAGATATACACTTTGTAGTTATGGTATCCCTATTGTTGTTACTATTTATACTCTGTAGTTCAGGTATCCACAATGTTGTAAGTATATATATTCTGTAGTTATGGTATTGTTATGCCACACATATTCAGTAAAAATTGTGTCAGCATTTTATTGTTATTTATTTTCTTTGACAATCGCAGATTAAAAATAAGTTTTGTGTAATAATTTTTAGCCTTTGATTTATTTGATATTTGAAAATGGTTTGCACATGAAGGTGTTAAATAACTAACAATCAAAGCATATTTGATCGAATCTAAATATACACATTTCAAGACTGGTCATGGATTAAATATATCTAAAGAATAAGTTTCAAATTTCATATTATATGAATATTAACACATTTTATTCTGGTGTTTTCATTAAATTATTTTAATGTATTTTTGTTGATTAACGTCTCGTAGACTAATTCGTGTCAAAACAAGTTACATTTTAACAATATATATCATTCTTTAAATAATTACGAGAGACGGCGAATTTGTATAAGTGTTTGTTTTGACAGGTGTCGCTTTGTGTCATAATGTATATTTCCTGAACTAGTACATGCACATCAAGGGCTTTCGATTTAACACCTTTTGTTACAACAATGATTGGTATTTAAGATAATCTATATTTTATCAGACACTTTGATTAGTCAAAATAAATATTATATTATGTTTGGCTTTAAATCGAGACAGTTAGTTTTGAGAGTTTTAGGAACAGAGAAGTCATATTAGAATCGAGTTAAAAAATAGTGGTTTCCAACAGTGGTTATAGATATCGGATTTCCGAAGACACAATTTATACATGTGTGCAAATTTACGTTGATTGTGAATAACTTAATCGTTTTGTCTGGTTATACCGACATAGATAAATAAATATTGGTTCTCCAATTGTCAAAAGTTGAATACGCTTATTATATATAAAAGGAAAGAAACTAGAAGGTGGACTTGTGTGTATTTATTTCACCTATTCACCAATATTAAATAATTAGACTAAAACATTACAGCGTAGCATTATACCTATTGTTTCACTTAATATACTCTCTAGTTTAAATATCCCCAATTTTGTTACTATATGTACTCTGTAGTTATGGTGTCCCCATTGTTGTTACTATATATAGTCTGTAGTTAAAGTATCCCCAATGTTGTTACTATATATACTCTGTAATTATGGTATCCCCATTGTTTTTACTATATACTCTGTAGTTATGGTATCCACTATGTTGTTACTATATATACTTTGTAGTTATGGTATCCCCATTGTTGTTACTATATATACTTTGTAGTTATGGTATCCCCATTGTTGTTACTATATATACTCTGTAGTCAACGTACCCCCAATGTTGTTACTATATATACTTTGTAGTTATGGTTTCTCAATTGTTGTTTCTATATATATATACTCTGTAGTTAAGGTATCCCCAATATTGTTACTATATACACTTTGTAGTTATGGTATCCCCATTGTTGTTACTATATATACTTTGTAGTTATGGTATCCCCATTGTTGTTACTATATAACCTCTGTAGTCAACGTACCCCCAATGTTGTTACTATATATACTTTGTAGTTATGGTATCCCCATTGTTGTTACTATATATACTCTGTAGTCAACGTATCCCCAATGTTGTTACTATATATACTTTGTAGTTATGGTTTCTTAATTGTTGTTTCTATATATATACTCTGTAGTTAAGGTATCCCCAATGTTGTTACTATATATACTTTGTAGTTATGGTTTCCTTTTATTGCTACTATATATACTCTGTAGTTAAGGTATCTGCTTTGTTATACTTTATGATACCATTACGTTTATATCTTACACTTATAATGATAATCATTATTCACACTTACAAGAATCTCATCTTTTGACTCTTGACACAGCGCTTGACGCTTTGTACTGCAAACCAACTATATTTTATATTACGCGTAAAAGTGTCTGAACTGGAAATACTATGTTTGCTACATTTCATGATGTTATACAATGTAAAGTTGTATTTGTTAACATTTTCCTTCATCCATAGTTATCTGCAGATAAGTAGCCAGCTATTGTTTGAATGAATTACAGTAGAACTTCGATGGCTCGAACCTAACGGGACTAGACAAAATAGTTCGAACTAAGGGTTGTTCGAGCCAAGTATTGTTTAACATCATACCATACATGTATATGTATATACATCGAAATAGCAACTCAGCCGGGACCAGGTAAGTAGTTCGAGCTATATGTGGTGTTCGAAATTTAAGACTAAATTCATGCTACCTGTATCACTACTTTCGTATTTATAATTTAGCTAATGTTCAAAAACTGTTAAATTCAATAGTCCATCGTTTTAATTAATTTGTTTTGTCATTTAATTCGAAATATATCTACTATTTCAGCTTGAACATGACAGAAAAGGGGCAATGCCCTCAACAGAGGTGAATCCAAACAAGAAACAAGCAGGCTGGAACCGGTACCAGTCACCTATTTGGAATTTTTTTAACAATCCAGATTCATCATTTGGCGCAAAAATTTATGGATTTATATCACTGTTTTTCGTCATCCTGTCCATTTTTTCTTTCATTGCCAGTACAACAACTGGTTTCCAATTTTACCGATATGTCACGGAGCCCAAAAGTGCCGCAAACCAGTCGACCACTGTATTGTATGACAACACTTCATCGGTTTATTCAACTTCAACGTACAATACCACAACCGATTTGGATTCTGCGGACGTAACGAAAATAGCGGTTAAACATCCAATATTACATATCATTGATATAAGTTGTCTTGCATTTTTCACTGTTGAGTACATAATACGTGTAGTGTTTGCTCTGAAGCGAATCAAGTTCATGACCTCATTTATGGGAGTCATTGACCTCATAGCTATTCTTCCGGATTACATAGAAATGATTGTGTGTGCAGCCCAACCGGAATTGATGTATCACGTGTCTGCGATGAATTTCGTCACAGTATTCCGGATCGTGCGTGTGTTGAGAATTTTCAGATTAATTAAACATGTCCCGGGACTATGGATCCTAGTCTACACCCTCAAGGCAAGTGTCGGGGAACTGGTTCTGCTAGTTTGTTTCATGTCTGTAGGAATTCTCATTTTCTCGTCTTTGATATACTTTGTCGAGGAAAGGGACAATTTCGAGAGTATTCCGCACGCATTTTGGTGGGCACTGATCACCATGACTACTGTTGGTTACGGCGACATGTATCCAGTCACCGTTCTTGGAAAACTTGTTGGTTCCCTATGCGCAATGTCAGGATTACTCATGATTGGATTTTCGGTACCCGCCCTTGTGAATAATTTCATGCTATATTACAAGCATGTGCAGTTTGCTCTTCAGGCAGAGAAGGAGGCACTATGCAAAGAAGACGACAACACTGATGTCAACTCTAGCGGAACAAACGGATCGTCTTTGGATATTTTGGAAACACCTAAATCTGGCACAAACTGCAAACATTTTGAAAAGACAATATCTGACAAGAATGGTAATACCAGTTCAGAAACAATTCCACTTACGTCCCTTGTGATGGACGAACTAGACGGAGACAATACTCATAAAGCAATTCCACTTACGTCAGTTGTAATAGACGAACTTTACGGAGACAATACTACATAAAGCAATTCCACTTATGTCCGTTGTAAAAGACGAACTTTACGGACACAATACTGCATGAAGCAATTCCACTTACTTCCGTTGTAATAGACGAACTTTATGGCGACAATACTGCATGAAACAATTCCACTTACCTCCGTTGTAATAGACGAACTTTACGGAGACAATACTGCATGAGGCAATTCCACTTACTTCCGTTGTAATAGACGAACTTTATGGAAACAATACTGCATGAAACAATTCCACTTACCTCTGTTGTAATAGACGAACTTTACGGAGACAATACTGCATGAAGCAATTCCACTTACTTCCGTTGTAATAGACGAACTTTACGGAGACAATACTGCATGAAGCAATTCCACTTACGTCCGTTGTAATGGACGAACTAGACGGAGACAATACTCATAAAGCAATTCCACTTACGTCAGTTGTAATAGACGAACTTTACGGAGACAATACTACATAAAGCAATTCCACTTACGTCCGTTGTAAAAGACGAACTTTACGGAGACAATACTGCATGAAGCAATTCCACTTACTTCCGTTGTAATAGACGAACTTTATGGAGACAATACTGCATGAAACAATTCCACTTACCTCCGTTGTAATAGACGAACTTTACGGAGACAATACTGCATGAAGCAATTCCACTTACTTCCGTTGTAATAGACGAACTTTATGGAAACAATACTGCATCAAACAATTCCACTTACCTCTGTTGTAATAGACGAACTTTACGGAGACAATACTGCATGAAGCAATTCCACTTACTTCCGTTGTAATAGACGAACTTTACGGAGACAACACTGCATGAAGCAATTCCACTTACGTCCGTTGTAATAGACGAACTTTACGGAGACAATACTGCATGAAGCAATTCCACTTACTTCCGTTGTAATAGACGAACTTTATGGAGACAATACTGCATGAAACAATTCCACTTACCTCCGTTGTAATAGACGAACTTTACGGAGACAATACTGCATGAAGCAATTCCACTTACTTCCGTTGTAATAGACGAACTTTATGGAGACAATACTGCATGAAGCAATTCCACTTACGTCCGTTGTAATAGACCAACTTTACGGAGACAATACTGCATGAATTAACTCCACTTACGTCCGTTGTAATAGACGAACTTTACGGAGACAAAATTGCATAAAACAATTCCACTTACGTCCGTTTAATAGACGAACTTTACGGAGACAATACTGCATTAAGCAATTCCACTTACTTCCGTTGTAATAGACGAATTTTACGGAGACAATACTGCATGAAGCAATTCCACTTAATTCCGTTGTAATAGACGAACTTTACGGAGACAAAACTGCATAAAGCAATTCCACTTACTTCCGTTGTGATGGACGAATTTGACTGAGACAATACTGCATGAAGCAATTCGACTTACTTCCGTTGTGATGGACGAACTTCACGGAGACAATACTGTATGAAGCAATTCCGCTTACTTCCGTTGTAATAGACCAACTTTACGGAGACAATACTGCATGAAGCAATTCCACTTACTTCCGTTGTAATAGACGAATTTTACGGAGACAATACTGCATGAAGCAATTCCACTTACTTTCGTTGTGATAGACGAACTTGACGGAGACAATACTACATGAAGCAATTCGACTTACTTCCGTTGTGATGGACGAACTTCACGGAGACAATACTGCATGAAGCAATTCCGCTTACTTCCGTTGTAATAGACGAACTTGACGGAGACAAAACTGCATCAAGCAATTCCACTTACTTCCGTTGTGATGGACGAACTTGACGGAGACAACACTGCATGAAGCAATTCCACTTAAGTCCGTTGTGATGGACGAACTTGACGGAGACAAAAATGCATGAAGCAATTCCACTTACTTCCGTTGTAATCGACAAACTTTACGGAGACAATACTGCATGAAGCAATTCCACTTACGTCCGTTGTAATAGACCAACTTTACGGAGACAATACTGCATGAATTAACTCCACTTACGTCCGTTGTAATAGACGAACTTTACGGAGACAAAGTTGCATGAAGCAATTCCACTTACGTCCGTTTAATAGACGAACTTTACGGAGACAATACTGCATTAAGCAATTCCACTTACTTCCGTTGTAATAGACGAACTTTACGGAGACAATACTGCATAAAGCAATTCCACTTACTTCCATTGTAATAGACGAACTTTACGGAGACAATACTGCATGAATTAACTCCACTTACGTCCGTTGTAATAGACGAACTTTACGGAGACAAAATTGCATGAAGCAATTCCACTTACGTCCGTTTAATAGACGAACTTTACGGAGACAATACTGCATTAAGCAATTCCACTTACTTCCGTTGTAATAGACTAACTTTACGGAGACAATACTGCATAAAGCAATTCCACTTACTTCCGTTGTAATAGACGAACTTTACGGAGACAAAACTGCATAAAGCAATTCCACTTACTTCCGTTGTGATGGACGAATTTGAATGAGACAATACTGCATGAAGCAATTCGACTTACTTCCGTTGTGATGGACGAACTTCACGGAGACAATACTGCATGAAGCAATTCCGCTTACTTCCGTTGTAATAGACGAACTTTACGGAGACAAAACTGCATAAAGCAATTCCACTTACTTCCGTTGTGATGGACGAATTTGACTGAGACAATATTGCATGAAGCAATTCGACTTACTTCCGTTGTGATGGACGAACTTCACGAAGACAATACTGCATGAAGCAATTCCGCTTACTTCCGATGTAATAGACGAACTTTACGGAGACAATACTGCATGAAGCAATTCCACTTACTTCCGTTGTAATAGATGAATTTTACGGAGACAATACTGCATGAAGCAATTCGACATACTTACGTTGTGATGGACGAATTTCACGGAGACAATACTGCATGAAGCAATTCCGCTTACTTCCGTTGTAATAGACGAACTTGACGGAGACAAAACTGCATGAAGGAATTCCACTTAAGTCCGTTGTGATGGACTAACTTGACGGAGACAACAATGCATGAAGTAATTCCACTTACTTCCGTTGTGATAGACGAACTTGACGGAGACAACACTACATGAAGCAATTCCACTTACGTCCGTTGTAATAGACGAATTTTACGGAGACAATACTGCATGAAGCAATTCCACTTACGTCCGTTGTAATAGACGAACTTTACGGAGACAATACTGCATGAAGCAATTCCACTTACTTCCGTTGTAATAGACGAATTATACGGAGACAATACTGCATAAAGCAATTCCACTTACGTCCGTTGTAATAGACGGACTTTACGGAGACAATACTGCATGAAGCAATTCCACTTACTTCCGTTGTGATGGACGAACTTGACGGAGACAATACTGCATGAAGCAATTCCACTTGAAGTCCGTTGTGACGGACGAACTTGACGGAGACACTACTGCATGAAGCAATTCGACTTACTTACGTTGTGATGGACGAACTTCACGGAGACAACACTGCATGAAGCAATTCAGCTTACTTCCGTTGTAATAGACGAACTTGACGGAGAAAAAACTGCATGAAGCAATTCCACTTAAGTCCGTTGTGATGGACGAACTTGACGGAGACAACACTGCATGAAGCAATTCCACTTAAGTCCGTTGTGATAGACGAACTTGACGGAGACAACACTGCATGAAGCAATTCCACTTTAAGTCCGTTGTGATGGACGAACTTGACGGAGACAACACTGCATGAAGCAATTCCACTTAAGTCCGTTGTGATGGACGAACTTGACGGAGACAATACTGCATGAAGCAATTCCGCTTACTTCTGTTGTAATAGACGAACTTGACGGAGACAATACTGCATGAAGCAATTCCACTTACTTCCGTTGTAATAGACGAACTTGACGGAGACAATACTGCATGAAGCAATTCCACTTAAGTCCGTTGTGATGGACGAACTTGACGGAGACAACACTGCATTAAGCAATTCCACTTAAGTCTGTTGTGATGGACGAACTTCACGGAGACAACACTGCATGAAGCAATTCCACTTACTTCCGTTGTAATAGACGAACTTTACGGAGACAAAACTGCATGAAGCAATTCCACTTACTTCCGTTGTGATGGACGAACTTTACGGAGACAATACTGCATGAAGCAATTCCACTCAATTCCGTTGTGATGGACGAACTTGACGGAGACAATACTACATGAAGCAATTCGACTTACTTCCGTTGTGATGGACGAACTTCACGGAGACAATACTGCATGAAGCAATTCCGCTTACTTCCGTTGTAATAGACGAACTTGACGGAGACAAAACTGCATGAAGCAATTCAACTTAAGTCCGTTGTGATGGACGAACTTGACGGAGACAACACTGCATGAAGCAATTCCACTTAAGTCCGTTGTGATGGACGAACTTGACGGAGACAAAACTGCATGAAGCAATTCCACTTGAAGTCCGTTGTGATGGACGAACTTGACAGAGACAACACTGCATGAAGCAACTCCACTTAAGTCCGTTGTGATGGACGAACTTGACGGAGACAACACTGCATAAAGCAATTCCACTTAAATCCGTTGTGATGGACGAACTTGACGGAGACAACACTGCATGAAGCAATTCCACTTACGTCCGTTTTGATGGACAAACTTGACGGAGAAAATACTGCATGAAGCAATTCCACTTACTTCCGTTGTGATAGACGAACTTGACGGAGACAACATTTCATGAAGCAATTCCACTTTAAGTCCGTTGTGATGGACGAACTTGACGGAGACAACACTGCATGAAGCAATTCCGCTTACTTCCGTTGTAATAGACAAACTTGACGGAGACAAAACTGCATGAAGCAATTCCACTTCAGTCCGTTGTGATGGACGAACTTGACGGAGACAACACTGCATTAAGCAATTCCACTTACTTCCGTTGTGATGGACGAACTTGACGGAGACAACACTGCATGAAGCAATTCCACTTAAGTCCATTGTGATGGACGAACTTGACGGAGACAACACTGCATGAAGCAATTCCGCTTACTTCCATTGTAACAGACGAACTTTACGGAAACAAAACTGCATGAAGCAATTCAACTTACTTCCGTTGTGATGGACGAACTTTACGGAGAAATACTGCATTAAGCAATTCCACTTACTTCCGTTGTGATGGACGAACTTGACGGAGACAATATTGCATGAAGCAGTTTCTCTTACGTCCGTTATTATGGACGAACTTGACGGAGACAATACTGCATGAAGCAATTCCACTTACGTCCGTTGTTGTAGACGAAATTGACGGAGACAATACTCTATGAAGCAATTCCACTTACTTCCGTTGTGATAGACAAACTTGAAGGAGACAATACTGCATGAAGCAATTCCACTTTCTTCCGTTGTGATGGACGAACTTGACGGTGTCTTTACTCATGAAGTAATTCCACTTACGTCCGTTGTGATAGACGAACTTGACAGAGACAATATTGCATGAAGCAATTCCACTTACGTCCGTTGTGATAGACGAACTTGACGGAGACAATACTGCATAAAGCAATTCCACTTAAGTCCGTTGTGATGGACAATCTTGACGGAGACAATACTGCATGAAGAAATTCCACTTACTTCCGTTGTGATGGACGAATTTGTCGGAGACAATACTGCATGAAGCAATTCCATTAACTTCCGTTGTGATGGACGAATTTGTCGTAGACAATACTGCATGAAGCAGTCTTCAAGTAGCAACATGAGGACTTTTTGTAAATAAACCAAAAACTCACTGTGTATGATCATTCAGATATAAAAATGACATTGATTCCCGATATCTATATATATCATAGAAACGTCTATAGTTCTTAGGAATTGTCATAGTTTATTGGCCAAAAACGTTGTCTCAAAATCACCTACTTTTCACAACTGAAGTCGTGGGTTCATTTCACGCTTAGTTCATAGACTTTGTACTTGTGAAAGGACGGTGGTTGTACTCTGGCTCATTCTGAGGCCAACATCAACTAATACAACTGGATTCCATTGATAACCTGCAGTGAATAATTATGAGAACAATAATGATAATAAAAATAGTTTTATTTACGAGGGAATTCAATTAATAAATTCAATCTACAAACAATTAAACATATAATAAACAGACAAGAAAATTGATTGATTGATTCTTTATTTCCTCCAAAAATACAAATATATGGAAGAGTATAAACATACATAAACATCGGAATGCAATAAATATACAAACACATAATACATATATATATATTAAATGTCAATCAAATATATACAATCCAAACAAACATATAACTTCGATAGTTCAATCAATTTACATGTATACAAACAAAATAAATTAATAAAAGATATATCCATTCAAATTGCAAAACATAATGAAAGTTTTAGAAGAATATTGCTACATGTAGCTCAATGACAGATATGATTAGCCGAAACAGAAGAGCATACACTTTATGGCTACTGACAATGGTATAAGTTCAAAATACTATCATTCAGAAACAATACGTACCTTCAATGTTAAATGAAACAGAAAAGCATACACTTTATGGCTACAGACAGTGGTATTAGTTCCAAATACTATCTTTCAGAAACAAAATGTACCTTCAATGTTAAATGAAACAGAAGAGCATACACTTTACGGCTACAGACAGTGGTATTAGTTCCAAATACTATCATTCAGAAATAAAACGTACCTTCAATGTTAAAAGAAACAGAAAAGCATACACTTTATGGCTACAGACAATAGTATTAGTTCCAAATACTATCTTTCAGAAACAAAATGTACCTTCAATGTTAAATGAAACAGAAGAGCATACACTTTACGGCTACAGACAGTGGTAATAGTTCCAAATACTATCATTCAGAAACAGAACGTACCTTAAATGTTAAATGAAACAGAAGAGCATACACTTTATGGCTACTGACAGTGGTAATAGTTCCAGATACTATCTTTCAGAAACAAAACGTACCTTAAATGTTTAATGAAACAGAAGAGCATACAATTTATAGCTCCTGATAGTGGTAATAGTTACAAATACTATCATTCAGAAACAAAACGTACCTTAAATGTTAAATGAAACATAAGAGCGTACACGTTATGACTACTGATAGTGGTAATAGTTCCAGATACTATCTTTCAGAAACAAAACGTACCTTAAATGTTTAATGAAACAGAAGAGCATATACTTTATGGCTACTGACAGTTGTATTAGTTCCAAATACTATCTTTCAGAACCAAAACGTAACTTAAATGATAAATGAAACAGAAAAGCATACACTTTACGCTACTGACAGTGGTATTAGTTCCAAATACTATCATTCAGAAAAAAACCTAGTCAAGTCTCCATGATGATTGATATACGACATTGCGTTCCATTATCATTCGTCTCTTGACGCTGATTCTAGTGGGAAAGTTATCAGTTGCAGAAATTTGGTGTACTCGAGTACTTATTAACCTGTCAGGAGGCAAGAGTGGATAACGTTAATCGATTGTCTGTTAGTCCTTGATGGCATAAAAATGATGCTTAGTACTGAATTAATTAATGATTGACCAGGCAATGCTAATAAAAACTGTATTTTTGCTGAACTTTGAACTAGTGTTTTTCATGTAGGTAGGTAGGAAACTAAATTAGTTTTGCTTTATTATGCTCCCAAAGAACTTTTGGCGTGGCATATAGTAATCGCAGCGTCCGTCCGTCCTTCCGTCCGGTATTTCGTGTCCGGCCTGTAACTTTGTCAAGCATATATTGCTTTTGTTGATACTTGCTGGAAATAATCAACATAGCATGACGACGTGTCGCGAGTAAGACCCACACCCGTACCTCAAAGGTCAAGGTCACAATTTGAGTTTGTTTCACAAAACTTTAAATCTGTGTGAGATTTCGTGTCCGGTCTGTAACTTTGTCATGCATAGATATATTTGAATAATACTTGCTACAAATAATAACATAACATGACGACGTGTCACGATTAAGACCCACACCCGTACCGCAAAGGTCAAGGTCACAATTTGAGTTTGACAACACTTTGAGTCTTTGTGAGATTTCGTGTCCGGTCTTGTTACTTTGTCATGCATAAATGGATTTTGATGACATTTGCTACAAATGATCAACATAACATGACGACGTGTCGCGAGTAAGATTCACACCTGCACCTCAAAGGCCAGGTCACAATTTGAGTTTGTTTGACAACACTTTGAGTCTGTGTAAGATTTCGTGTCCGACCTGTGACTTTGTCATGCATAAATGGATTTTATGAATATTTGCTACAAACTATCAACATAACATGACGACGTGTTGCGAGTAAAACCCACACCCGTACCTCAAAGGTCAAGGTCACAATTTGAGTTTGTTTGACAAAACTTTGAGTCTGTGTGAGATTTCGTGTCCGGTCTGTAACTTTGTCATGCATAGATACATTTGAAAAATACTTGCTACAAATGATAACATAACATGACGACGTGTCGCGATTAAGACCTCAAAGGTCAAGGTGACACTTTGAATTTGTTTGACAACACTTTCAGTCTGTTTTAGATTTCGTGTTTTGCCTGTAATTTTGTCATGAATGGCTGGATTGTGTTAAAACTAGCTACAAATTATCAACAGAACATGATAATGTGTCGCGTGTTACACCCATTATCCCACTTCAACAGTCAAGGTCACAACTTCACTTTGTTTGATGATGTTTTCAGTCAGATTGAGATTTCGTGTCCGCGCTGAATTTTTGTCACCTATGGATACATTTCAAAAAAACTTGGCTCAATTATACGCGACACTACATTTTCTCACTCAATACACAACATCCGTACTTGACTATAGATTTTCTAATCTATCTATACTCAACATCCTTACACAATATTCAAATTCTTTATTTGACACTTTATTTTCATACGCGACACTACATTTTCTCACTTGATACACAACTTCCTTACTTGACTATAGATTTTTTTACTGGGCACTAAATTTTCTAATCTATATTTACTCAACATCATTTCACGAAATTCAATTTTTCTTTTTTAACACTATATTGTCATACATGACACTAGATTTTCTCACTTAAAACACAACACCCTTACTTGACTATAGATTTTTCTTACTGTGCACTAGATTTTCTAATCTACATTTACTCAATATTTTTACACGGCATTCAAATTTCTTATGTCAAACTATATTTTCATACACGACACTACATATTCTTACTTGATACACAACATCCCTACTTGACTATTGATTTTTCTTACTGGGTACAAGATTTTCTAATCTATATTTACTTTACAATCTTATACGGCATTTAAATTTCATATTTCACACTATATTTTCATATGCGACACTACATTTTCTCACTTGATAAACACCATCCTTACTTAACTATAGAGTTTTCTTACTGGGACTTGATTTTCTAACCTATATTTACTCAAATTTCTTACACAACATTCAAATTTCTTATTTGACACTATATTTTTATTTGCGACACTACATTTTGTCACTCGATACACAACATCCTTACTTGACTAAAGATTTTTCTTACTGGGCACTAGATTTTCTAATCTATATTTACTCAACATCATTACACGACTTTCAAATTCCTTGTTTGACACTAATTTCATTTGCAACATTAGATTTTCTCACTCAATCCTCAAAATCTTTACTCAACTATAGATATTTCTTACTGGGCACTAGATTTTCTAATCAATGTATAGACAATATCCTTACGCAACATTTGATTTCCTTATTAAACACTATACTTCATACGTGACATTTGATTTTCTCATTCGATACAGAACATCTTTACTCTACTATATATTTTTCTGACTGTGCCCTAGATTTTCTAATCTGTATATGCACAACATCGTTACAGAACATTCAATTTTCTTGTTTGACACTATATTTTCATACACGACACTTGATTTTCTCACTCGATACACATCTTTACTCAATGCTAGATTTTTATTACTGGTCACTAGATTTTACAATAACAAAAATTAAACAAATAGACCAACAACTCACGCCTGACCTAGTACCGTCTCTTGAAGAACTAAAAAAGAATTGTCCACACTCCGTAAACAAAAATTGAATGGCCATTTAGTTAGATCAAGAGCAGAATTGATAGAAGATGAATGGAAAACTATTATTTTTTGTAACTTAGAGTTTACAAATAACACCTTGAGGTAAAAAGCAAGGGTCGTCTGTCATATAAATGCGTTTTCAACGTCTTCGATATTAACACGAGTGACGACAGAATTACCCTGTCTGGGTTTCCGGAATATTGTAACCTTGGAAACCTAAGGTCCGTGCTTCTGACTATAGCTTTTAATCATGGACTCAGTTTGACTTGAAGCCCTCTATGTAAAATTGTTTAGGACGGCGTACGACAAATTTCTGGAAGTCGTCATCTTCATCCGCGTATGTGCCAGTATGGTAAACTTCAGTGTTGCCAATACCTGTATTATTGGATGCAGCAATTTTTCTGTACAATGATGTCAAAATTGACTTTTCTGAGCGTATGCAGGCGCTGTTTTTTGTTTTTTTTACCCGCGCGGCTTCCCGTTAACAATTGTATGGATCACCAAGTTACCAGATAATTGGTATTTTTCGTGATCGCTTGTCAAAAAATTAGCACAATTTGCTTAGGTATTTAAACCCGCTGAATAGAACTCCTTTTGTAATGGCGGATGGGTGAATATTGTGTAATAAACGTATCCCCACACACAGAAAAAGACTGCAATACTATATCATTTCGAAAAGGTCTGGGTTTATTAGTTATTAGGGGGTATGGTACCGGGCATTGGGTCGTTTGTTTTGCAATCTGGCGTCTGTGTATGTATTATGTAGAACAAGTATACTATGGCCAGTAAGGCCAGATTTGGCATGAACTTTTATGCTGTTAAATGCATTAGTTATAGGTTATACACTTTCTTGAAGTTAAATAAAACTTTCAGAGTTTAAAGTTCTTTATAGCAGTTGGTATGGTAATTTCCGCTTTAATATTGTCCACATTTTTTGCACATGTCATCAATGGACCCTTGCATTATTTTAAAATACGTGGGTCTTGATTTTTGTGTACCGGTTCTTATTAATTCCTTAAAACTTGAAACATCACTTCCGTCCAGTGCGGTCAATCTAGTGTGTCTGTCACTAGCTAGTTTCACGGCGGCTGTGTCACAATTAACGTCAAACAGAAAATCCTCTGACTCTCGGATGAAGTCAAACAACATAAATCGAGATTTGTCTAAATAAAATACTGTTACATTATGGGATGTTAATGAGCTTAGGTTAAACGAGCGGTAGCGAGTTTAAAAATGCTAGCTTGTGACTTTGAACTTTTGTGAACTTTATTTTTTATGTGGATAAAATTAAATTTACTTATGATATACAAAGAGTTATTGAGTCGGTTATACAACAACCCAGACTGATGATAGTCCGTAAAAACGCAAGCAATACATATCTGCACTTGGGAGTTATCGCACCAGTTGTTAGAGGCGGTGGTATTCTGTTACATCCGCACTCGGGAGTTCTCGCACCCGTTGTAAGAGGCGGTGGTATTCTATTACATCCGCACTCGGGAGTTCTTGCACCAGTTGTAAGAGGCGATGATATTATGTTACATCCGCATTCGGGAGATTTCGCACCAGTTGTAAGTAACGATGTTATTCTGTTACATCTGCATTCGGGAGTTTTCGCACTAGTTGTAAGAGGCGATGGTATTCTGTTACATCCGCACTCGGGAGATCTCGCACCAGTTGTAAGAAGCGATGGTATTCTGTTACATCCGTACTCGGGAGTTCTCGCACTAGTTGTAAGAGGAGGTGGTATTCTGTTACATCCGCACTCGGGAGATCTCGCACCAGTTGTAAGAGACGGTGGTATTCTGTTACATCCGCACTCGGGAGTTATCGCACCAGTTGCAAGAGGCGATGGTATTCTGTTACATCCGCACTCGGGAGTTCTCGCACCAGTTGTAAGAAGCGATGGTATTCTGTTACATCCGCACTCGGGAGTTCTCGCACCAGTTGTAAGAAGCGATGGTATTCTGTTACATCCGCCAAAATTGCCGCCAAATATTGAAATTCATATTATAATACATAATCTGATAGAAAACAGCAAAATGTTAGATTTATTGTGTTGCTGTAAGTTGTATAGCATGTTTTAGTGTAAAAATAAGTAAAATGATGATTGACTCATGTACAACAAGATTAAATAATGAACAAAATGACCGCCAAAATATGAAAAAATGACATCTTTTGCAAATATACGCATTTGTTGAATGCTTACATTTATTTATAAAAACTTATTTCTAGAGGTAAAATGTGAGTTCAAATATATATTTCTTACTTACGGCTATTGGGGCGTTTGGTCACAAATCCAAGAAGGCCGCCAAAATGGCCGCTAAATTTGAAATTTGTGTTATAATACATCTACCGGTATATAGAAAACACTGCAAAGTGTTGAAATTTAGATTTATTGTGTTGCTGTAAGTTGCGTGACATGTTTTATGGTAAAACAAATAAAAATATGGTTATTTCATGCACAAGTCTAAATAAGAGACAAAGTGGCCACCAAAATAAGAAAAAATGACTGTTTTTCTGCATATTTTGTTTCATGATGTGGCCTTTTTTGTGTTTATATATTGTTCTGAAAAATATTAAATATGTTTAAGGATTATATTTAGCTATTTCTACTTAATACAAACTTGAATATCTGCATCTTTCACTCTAACAAAGCACTGCACTAAACAAGTTTATGAAAATTCCATTTTATATATATTACATGTATCTGAAAAAAAAACACAACTGAATATGCTAAGTACAGAGAATTGTGAATTCTATTAGTGAAAATAAAATGCAGTATTTACAACAATATCGGCCAGGATAAAGCCAGGAAGCAACGGTTGAAAAAAGGTTTTGAATTTAGTTTAAATCTCAGTAGATTACCGTTATACAGTTATAGCAGTACAAACACAAAAGTAACAACAAAAGCAACACATTTTGAATTAAATCAGACAAGGGTTTTTCAAAGTTTCAGCATGGAACCATAACAATGAAAATACTTAGACACTGTCATGAAACAATATGGCATATGGCATTGGTATGCTCTATCAACATACTGCAAGCAACAATGCAGAAACCAAACAGCCCATTGGTAAGGATATAACATTTGGCAAAACGGAGGGGAAATCGATCAGCGAATTGAACATATTTCATGAGTAGAAATATTTACCTATTCTGAACCATCAATTTATCCACACGCCGGCAAACACCAATGGGGATTAAGTGGAATGACTTGCTGTTGGAAGAGTCAGCAAATATGTTAATGAATACTGTTAATTTACCACCACGAGTAGATGTCACAGAGGAAACAATGGAACAGTCCTAGCAGCTAAAGGACATATGCAGAGATGAGTGTAACTATAATAGACGGTTGGATGTGGCCAAAACAGCTATGCAGATTCAAGCAGCAAATACTCATTAATGGTGTTTTTTATATGCCCAGGTCCATCTAATATCAAACTGGCAGCATGCATAGTTTTCAGCCTCAGCTTCCTTGAACGGATTCTATACAGGTAAGCCGACTTTAAAACTATAGTACAGAGGATACCGGTAAGACATTGAAACTGTATTAGTTTTATAATGATGAAAATATTATACTATAAAAATATTATACTGGAAAAACTATCCCTCTCTCTCAGATCCAGAATAGAAAATGGCAACAAGCACTGTTGTATCCACCATTAAAGATGGTATTCTTCCGATTTCTCTCCAATGATGAAAGGCATCGGTCATAATTCTGCTTTAAAAACATTTCATTTTATATAGCTGATATAGCTGCAGAAGACAAGTGGTATGTTTTCATCGAAAAAGACATTAATAATATAGCCATGAAGAAGCAAACAGAATATTGATATTTCATCTTATGAAGGCAATTGAAAAATCTTGGATAGTGCAGGAAACATAAAAAGCAATGCCACAGGCAATCTTATTTTCTTTAATATGTTAATGGACGGATGCATAATTCAGTAATTAAAACACAAGGTGTTGAATCAATATTCTCCCCACGAATGAACATTTAAAAATGATGTGTGTCAGTGAAGCAAAATGACCAAGGGCCGACAACTCACGAGGGAAGAATACAAGCATACACAAAGTAAAATTGACAATTTTAATTTTACATGAATAAAATTACGAATATACAATTATACAAAATATACAATTTAAAGACAATAACTCAACAAAAAAACACAGCTGGTTTGAAAAGGTCCTATGATGGTATAAACACTTTTTTTACACAGTTCTATCTCCTACACGTTCCGTAAATCTATATCGCGATTCAAACTGCTTACATCATATGAATGTTAACTGTGTTTAAAATGCACTTATATGGTATTTAAGATACCACTACCGCGTCCGGATTATCGTAGATTTAGCATCAATCGTCCCTTGTGGCGATGGCTATATAAACTAGATTATTTTCCCTCGAACTCTATACGGAGTTTCTGGCTTTACGTCGCCTCGTACCGACTTTCGACCGTACTCCGACGTCAGGATCGTCAAGTCGTCCATATGACGATTATGGTGGTTGCTGTCCTTATGACGGTACTACCACCAGCTGACTTCTTGTCACGTCTAAACACGTCGTTGACGTAGCGGACACATACCTCGCATACATCTAAAAACGGCTACAATATAAATATAAACTCAGATTTACTAGTTACTCAAATATGTAATGACATAGCGTCTATTACTTACCATCTATAAATTTCATGGTATTTTTATCATTATATATGATAACAGTGCATTCAATTCTTACCATCTAACAGTTTCATGGTTGACTTATCAACATATTATAACAGTGCATTAAATTCTTACCATCTAACAGTTTCATTGTATATTTATCAATATATGATTACAGTTCATTCATTTCTTACTATCTGCAGTTTCATACTAGTTTTAACATCATCTCATATATGACCTTCTGTCATTCTCAAAATAACAATTATATATCTATATAATTTCTCATTTATAATATAAATAACCGACCAATTCAGTATCTATTCACATTGTGAATATCAGAATAAGCATCAATACAATTTAATTACACATATCAATCAATTCTAACATGATGAATTTCAATACTTCATCGTAAACACGATATCAACAGCTCAGAATACGTTCTCAGAGTCCTCAATCTATATTCTAACAAAACGCTTCTCAGTACCGTGGATGTGTTTTAAATTACAGACATTATCGTCGGAATTGGTATGAACAATTTATACAACTTTACTTAGATCCGATTACATAAGCATCAATACAATTTAATTACACATATCAATCAATTTTAACATGATGAATTTCAATACTTCATCGTAAACACGATATCAACAGCTCAGAATACGTTCTCAGAGTCCTCGGTCTATATTCTAACAAAACGCTTCTCAGTACCGTGGATGTGTATTAAATTACAGACATTATCGTCGGTATTGGTATGAACAATTTATACAACTTTACTTAGATCCCATTATGTCAAAAATATATCTATTAGACATTTAAATACAACATAATATAAAATTCACATACCCATCTGCCGTTATGTACGGGAACAGTAACATGCTCAATCCTTTTCGTCACAACCACTCCAAAGATGGTTTTGCTAAAATTGGACAGTGCTTCCATAATTCAGTCAGAATATATAGCAAAAC
This sequence comes from Panopea generosa, assembly GCA_029582155.1. Taxonomy (NCBI): domain Eukaryota; kingdom Metazoa; phylum Mollusca; class Bivalvia; order Adapedonta; family Hiatellidae; genus Panopea; species Panopea generosa. The sequence goes on along the minus strand of CM055912.1, from coordinate 23,344,897 downwards.
AGAACACATACCTTAGTGAATTTCGTGCAAATTATGAAACAACAAACTTTCATGTGTCGTACGGTGTGTACGATGCGGATTTTACGCTATTAGGCCAATGTAAACTTAAATTAGTTTTATGACAAATAAACCCGTTTAGTTATTCTAACTTTCTTAATACTTAATGGATTTTGATGAAATAAACTTCGAGCTATCGATACGTTTTAACAATTCCACGCTACCTGTTCTAAATATAGCCTATATCATTACAATGGACACTTACTAGCTGACACTACTAAATAAAGGCCACAACAACCTAACTATTTTAGTCAGTACTCACATTGGATGGAAAACCAATTGCCGCGGTCTGTAAGATAAAATCTTGATATTTAGTTCACGTCTTAATAAAACCTGTATAGTCTTTGTCTCAATGAAATGTATGTATAAAACAAACCAAACAGTTCCAAGACGTAAAAATGTTTTGATCACAGCTTGGTTCAAACTTGTGATTGGAAAGTGATTGCAAACCATCCGTCTACAACCATCTGTCTAAAACCATCTGTACATAAGTGAGAAACATACGCATCCCTCTTCTTCCACCATAACCATACCAAGACCAACACAATTTCAATTACATCTGTTAGATGTCACTATCGCTCGAGAATGCAACAAGCTTATATTATACTTACATGCATATATTTATCATGCAATATGTTAATGCAAATATCCATACAATGTCAAAATCGTCCTTTAGAAATTCTGTAACTAATAATAATACACATTTTTTTGCCTTTAAGAAATAGAAGCATCTAATTCCTACATCATCAATATTCATGTGTTTTTTTTAATTCTCCTGTACTGGTCGCGCTCTCAACACTGAATAGCCAACTACGGCTAAATGTGAACGGTCGGTCCGTGCACATACATTTACACTAACTTCCTCTATCGGAGACTTATTTTCTTCGAATTCAAACGAAGAAAATTCTATTATATGTCATTAATCGTCTCAAAGTCTGAGCGTATTTATCAAATTTGTGAAATGTGAAAAAATATGGGAATATTTTAGTCGCACTTGTGAAAAATGTGTCTTGTGGAGCATACGGTATACCGCAGCAGACGCCGTCATCGTTAAATGACTGAGAGCGAAGTTAAAGTGAATTTATCAGAATTTTTCAAACTTTTAAAATTGGCTAAAAACATATTCTTCCAATATGCCTAATATACTCTATGACCCCATACTTTCAAAGGATATTTATTAAAACATGACAAAATAATATACTAAAAAAGGGTTTCCTAACTTGAGTTACGCGCCTAGGTTAGATTAAAATAGATTTCCCGCTTAAAAGTGCAACATATTCTGTGACGTATACACGTGACTTCATTTTGATTTCAATTTGATCCGTTATGCACAGGGGTAGATCGATGTTTTTAGTTGAGAGGGGCGCAACACAAAATCAGAACGGGCACACATGTTTTTTTCAGTAAAAATATAGTGGATTTTAATAGAATATAGGAGTTTATGGGGAAGGAGGTGTAGGCTGTTTTTTTAAAGAGTAGATCCGCCATTGATACAGGCTAACACGTAGTAAAAATGGTTTCATCTAAAAAAGAGTCCGAATGACGTCAAGCAGTATAAAGTGCTGTCTATTTTAGAATTAAGATTTCGTTTCACGTTTACCACTCCTATTAAGATATCGATTTTGTCACGTTTTGGTGGATTTGACATACCAAACCATTCGAATTTTATTGATTAATGATAATGAGATACTTTTTGTCCATTTTAATAATTTTATTTTTAAGACATTTATAACGTTTTTTCCTGATACTTCCTTTAAGCAGACGACATAGACGATACGCTAGATTAACGACCAGGTTCAATATTTCTGAAATCGTGCCACTTATACATTTTCTTGTATAACATGACCTCGTGATTGGTTGAGTTGTTGTAAGTAGGTCGTCGTAGACACTTATCTCTCTATCTCTCACTCTCTCTCAAAGATATTCGCCACTGTGATAACAAAGGATATAAAATGGCGGAAAGTAAATATATTTTTATTTATACTTTTAAGAGTATTTAAGTTATGATTGCTAAGAAACTGCCGTAGTATGTTGTGTAATCTTTCTCTAGCAGATTGAATGTTCAACACATTACATGCCATATAGGTAACCAGTTTTATTGGTGTATCAATTATGTGATGTGCAAATATGGTGTGATTCTGTGATGTACCAAATATTGGTGGTGGAAGACCCCAGAATGATTCTTTGATGGTCCAAGTATATGATAGTGGAAGATTCCAGAATGATTCTGTGATGTACCAAGTATTGGTTGTGGAGGACCTCATAATGATTCTGTGATGTACCAAGTATTGGTGGTGAAAGACACTAGAATGAACATGTGATGAACCAAATCCAAAATGATTATGTACTATTTTAAATAATGGTGGTGGAAAACTCCAGAATGATTTTTTGATGTATTAGATATTGTGTATTTATTTGATCGATACTAAGTGTATTTATATGACCAGTACTAAGTGTATTTATATGATCGATACTAAGTGTGTTTATATGATCGATACTTAGTGTGTATATATGATCAGTTCTTAGTGTGTTTATATGACCGGTACTTAATGTATTTATAAGACCGGTACTTAGTGGTAGTTAGTGTGTTTATATGATCGGTACTTAGTGTGTTTATATGATCGATACTTAGTGTGTTTATATGACCGGTACTTAGTGCATTTATATGATCGGTACTTAGTGTATTTATATGATCGGTTCTTAGTGTATTTGTATGACCGGTACATAGTGGTACTTAGTGTATTTATGTGATCAGTACTTAGTGTGTTTATATGACCGATACTTAGTGTACTTATGAGATCGGTACTTAGTGTATTTATATGGCCGGTGTTTAGTAATACTAAGTGTATTTATGTGATCGGTACTTAGTTTGTTGATATGACCAGTATTTAGTGTAGTTATGTGATCGGTACTTAGTGTGTTTATACGATCAGTTCTTCGTGTATTTATATGGTCGGTACTTAGTGTGTTTATGTGATCGGTACTTAGTGTATTTATATAATCGGTATTTAGCTTGTTTATACGATCCGTACTTAGTGTGTTAATATCATCCGTACTTAGTGTGTTTATACGATCAATGTGTATATACGATCGGTACCTGGTGTGTTTATACGATCGGTACTTAGTGTGTTTATATCATCCGTATTTAGTGTGTTTATACGATTGTTATTAAGTGTGTTTATATCATCGGTACTTAGTGTGTCTATACGATCGGTACTTAGTGTGTTTATAAGATCGGTACTTGGCCTGTTCATACGATCGGTACTTAACGTGTTTATATTGTCTGTACTTAGCGCGTTGATACGATCGGTACTAAGCGTGTTTGTACGATCGGTACTTAGCGTGTTTATATGTTCGGTACTTAGTGTATTTATATGACCGGTACTTACTGTTTGTATATTATTGTGTGTTTTTAGTGTGTTTATACGATCGGTACTAAGTGTGTTTATACGATCAGTAATTAGTGTGTTTATACGGTCATCCGTAATTATTGTGTTTATACGATCGGTACTTAGTGTGTTTATATCATCGGTACTTAGTGTGTCTATAAGATCGGTACTAAGTGTGTTTATAAGATCGGTATTTAACGTGTTTAAATTCTCTGTACTTAACGCGTTGATATGAATGGTACATAGCGTGTTTATACGACCGATACTTAGCGTGTTTAAATATACGGTACTTAGTGTATTTATATGAACGATACTAAATGTATTTATATGATCATTACTTGGTGTGTTGATGTGATCAGTGTGTTTATACGATCGGTAATTAGTATGTTTATATAATAGGTACTTAACGTGTTTATACGATAGGTTGTAAGTGTGTTCATACGATCCGTACATAGTGTGTTTATACGATCGGTACTTAGTGTATTGATACGATTGGTACTAAGCGTGTTAATACGATCGGTACTAAGTGTGTTTATATGATCGGTACTTAGCGTGTTTATATGATCGGTACTTAGTGTGCCTATACAATCGGTACTAAGTGTGTTTATACGATCGGTACTTAGTGTATTTATATGATCAATGTGTCTTAACGATCGATACTTAGTGTATCTATGTGATCGGTACTTAGTGTGTTTATATAATCAGTACTTAGCGTGTTTATACGATCGGTGCTAAGTGTGTTTATACGTTCGGTACTTAGTGTGTTTATATGATCGGTACTTAGCGTGTATATATGATCGATACTAAGCGTGTTTATATCATCGGCACTTAGTATGTTTATACGATCGATACTAAGCGTGTTTATATGATCGGTACTGAGTGTGTGTATATAAAATGTACTAATAGCGTTTATATGGTCGGTTCTTAGCGTGTTTATATGATCGGTATTTAGCGTGTTTAAAAATCGGTACTTAGTGTATTCTTATTGTGTTTATATGATCAGTTCTTAGTGTGTTTATACGATCGGTAATTAGTTTGTTTATATGACCGTTACTTAGCGTGTTTATATGACCGTTACTTAGCGTGTTTATATGATCAGTACTTAGCGTGTTTATATGATCGGTTCTAAGTGTATCTATATGATCGATTCTTAGCGCGTTAATGTGACCAGTACTTAACGTGTTTATATGATCAGTACTTAGCGTGTTTATATGATCGGTACTTAGCGTGTTGATATGATCGGTACTTAACGTGTTTATATTATCGGTACTTAGCGTGTTGATATGATCGGTACTTAACATGCTTATATGATCGGTACTTAGTGCGTTAGTATGATCGATACTTAGTGCGTTAGTATGACCGGTACTTAGCGTATTTATATGATCGGTACTTAGTGTATTGATATGATCGATACTTAGCGTGTTTATATGACGGTACTTAGTGTATTCATATGATCGGTACTGAGCGTGTTTATATGATAGGTACTTAGTGATGTTTTTTTTTAACCGGTACTTAGTGTGTTTATATGACCGATATCTAGTGTATTGATATGATCGGTACTTAGCGTGTTTAAACGATCGGTATTTAGCGTGTTTATATGACGGTACTTAGTGTATTTATATGATCGGTACTTAGTGTGTTTATATGATCGGTACTTAGTGTATTTATGTGATCGGTACTAGCCTGTTTATACGATCGGTACAAGTGTGTTCTTAGTGTATTTATGTGATCGGTACTTAGTGGGTTTATACGATCGATACTTAGTGTATTTATATGATCGGTACATAGTGTATTTATATGACGGTACTTAGTGTATTTATATGATCGGTACTTAGTGTGTTTATATAATCGGTACTTAGTGTGTTTATGTGATCGGTACTTAGCCTGTTTATACGATCGGTACAAGTGTGTTCTTAGTGTATTTATGTGATCGGTACTTAGTGGGTTTATACGATCGATACTTAGTGTATTTATATGATCGGTACATAGTGTATTTATATGATCGGTACATAGTGTATTTATACGATCGGTACATAGTGTATTTATATGATCGGTACATAGTGTATTTATGTGATCGGTACATAGAGTATTTATGTGATCGGTACATAGTGTATTTATATGATCGGTACATAGTGTATTTATATGATCGGTACATAGTGTATTTATAAAATCAGTTGTTTATTAGTAATTATTTTATTTATTAACCTTACCTTCATTAATTGTTTATTTTGTACAAATTTTATTTCATCAAAATATGCTACAACAAGTCATCATTCCTTCCTTCATTCCATCATTCTCACCCCCCCCCCCCCCCCCCCACCATCATCTCTCTCTTTCCCTCTTTCATTTCTTTCTTCCTTGTCGTCCTATCCTTTCCGAATCTTTCTTCCACTCGCACTTATTCCCTTCTTCCAGTCAGCCATTACCCACAAAATCACCCACACAGCCATCAAGGTATTAATGAACATTATAATATTACAAAACTACTGGTTAACATTGCGGAAGAACGACAGTGTGCACTAACCCATACCAGTACTATATCAGGTCTCCCATCCACGTGACGTTATTGTGTATTAGTGTGTGCCACTATCTGTATGTATATGTGTCCATTTATATTAATAAGGTCAGCTCATAACGAGTTATTGTTATACACCGATTTGAAGTCATTGTTTAATTTTTCTCCATAGAGATAAGACATTGGGCTCCAGCAGTTTGTTGAACAATATATCTGCTTACAGTTAAAATTCAGTTATTACCTCTGTTACAAATTAATGATCAACTTTTATCAACACATAGCAGGCAGGCTGTAAAGTGGGGAAAGTAAAGCGTTTAATTTGGAGATTCCGTTACTTTATCGCGTTGTCGCCTCAGATCAAATATATCATATCATAGAACAGAAAAGAACAGAACATATGTTTTATTAAATTTAAGCATTACAGCTCATCGTCGAACATATAAACAAAACTAATACATACGTTGAAATAGGTGGTATTTAAATATCGTTTCATTAAGTAAATTATTTTGTGAGATTGTTTTCTTGATATTTATATACAATCATAAAATAATTATTAAAGCATAAATTCATTACAAAATTAAATTACAATATAATGTTTTCTACATTAAACTGTTAAACGAGTATGGAAATCTATACATGTAATGCCACACGTTTGTATAAAATTGATTTTTTGTCAATATTAAGAAAGTTTATACATTTAAACATACATGGACGAGTTGAATAATATTTAGGTATGTATAATATTTAGGTATGTATAATATTTAGGTATGTATAATTTTCTCAGATCATTATAAAATGTGCAAATAAATATGAAATGACAATTTCATTTAAGTCACAACGTAAACATTTACTTTGATCTCTTGCTTGATGTTGATGTCGTCCTGTTTCTATAGCTAGTCTATGTGATGTCTCTATAGCTAGTCTATGTGATGTTTCTATAGCTAGTCTATGTGATGTTTCTATAGCTAGTCTATGTGATGTTTCTATGGCTTGTCTATGTGATGTTTCTATGGCTAGTCTATGTGATGTTTCTATGGCTAGTCTATGTGATGTTTCTATGGCTAGTCTATGTGATGTTTATATGGCTAGTCTATGTGATGTTTCTATAGCTAGTCTATGTGATGTTTCTTTAGCAAGTCTATGTGATGTTTCTATAGCTAGTTTATGTGATGTTTCTACAGCTAGTTTATGTGATGTTTCTACAGCTAGTCTATGTGATGTTTCTATAGCTAGTCTATGTGATGTTTCTATAGTTAGTCTATGTGATGTTTCTATGGCTAGTCTATGTGATGTTTTTATGGCTAGTCTATGTGATGTTTCTATGGCTAGTCTATGTGATGTTTCTATGGCTAGTCTATGTCATGTTTCTATGGCTAGTCTATGTCATGTTTCTATGGCTAGTCTATGTCATGTTTCTATGGCTAGTCTATGTGATGTTTCTATGGCTAGTCTATGTGATGTTTCTATGGCTAGTCTATGTAATGTTTCTATAGCTAGTCTATGTGATGTTTCTATAGCTAGTCTATGTGATGTTTCTATGGCTAGTCTATGTGATGTTTCTATGGCTAGTCTATGTGATGTTTCTATAGCTAGTTTATGTGATTTAGTCTATGTGATGTTTCTATAGCTAGTCTATGTGATGTTTCTATAGCTAGTTTATGTGATGTTTCTATAGCTAGTCTATGTGATGTTTCTATAGCTAGTCTAGGTGATGTTTCTATGGCTAGTTTTTGTGATGTTTCTATAGCTAGTCTATGTGATGTTTCTATAGCTAGTCTAGGTGATGTTTCTATGGCTAGTTTTTGTGATGTTTCTATAGCTAGTCTATGCGATGTTTCTATAGCTAGTCTATGTGATGTTTCTGTAGCTAGTATATGTGATGTTTCTATAGCTAGTTTATGTGATTTAGTCTATGTGATGTTTATTTAGCTAGTCTATGTGATGTTTATTTAGCTAGTCTAGGTGATGTTTCTATAGCTAGTCTATGTGATGTTTCTATAGCTAGTTTATGTGATTTAGTCTATGTGATGTTTATTTAACTAGTCTATGTGATGTTTCTGTAGCTAGTATATGTGATGTTTCTATAGCTAGTTTATGTGATTTAGTCTATGTGATGTTTATTTAGCTAGTCTATGTGATGTTTATTTAGCTAGTCTATGTGATGTTTCTATAGCTAGTCTATGTGATGTTTCTATAGCTAGTTTATGTGATTTAGTCTATGTGATGTTTATTTAACTAGTCTATGTGATGTTACTATAGCTAGTCTATGTGATGTTTATTTAGCTAGTCTATGTGATGTTTCTATAGCTAGTCTATGTGATGTTTATATGGCTAGTCTTTGTGATGTTTCTAATAGCTAGTCTCTATGGCTAGTCTATGTGATATTTCTGTAGCTAGTCTATGTGATGTTTCTATAGCTAGTCTATGTGATGTTTATATAGCTAGTCTATGTGATGTTTCTATGGCTAGTCTATGTGATGTTTCTATGGCTAGTCTATGTGATGTTTCTATGGCTAGTCTATATGATGTTTCTATAGCTAGTCTATGTGATGTTTCTATAGCTAGTCTTTGTGATGTTTCTATAGCTAGTCTATGTGATGTTTTTATGGCTAGTCTACGTGATGTTTCTATGGCTAGTCTATGTGATGTTTCTATGGCTAGTCTATGTGATGTTTATATGGCTAGTCTATGTGATGTTTATATGGCTAGTCTATGTGATGTTTCTATGGCTAGTCTATGTGATGTTTCTATAGCTAGTCTATGTGATGTTTCTATAGCTAGTCTATGTGATGTTTCTATAGCTATTCTATGTGATGTTTCTATGGCTAGTCTATGTGATGTAATATGGCTAGTCTATGTGATGTTTCTATAGCTAGTTTATGTGATTAAGTCTATGTGATGTTTCTATAGCTAGTCTATGTGATGTTTCTATAGCTAGTTTATGTGATGTTTCTATAGCTATTCTATGTGATGTTTCTATAGCTAGTCTAGGTGATGTTTCTATGGCTAGTTTTTGTGATGTTTCTATAGCTAGTCTATGCGATGTTTCTATAGCTAGTCTATGTGATGTTGCTATAGCTAGTCTATGTGATGTTTCTATAGCTAGTCTATGTGATTTAGTCTATGTGATGTTTATTTAGCTAGTCTATGTGATGTTTATTTAGCTAATTTATGTGATGTTTCTATAGCTAGTCTATGTGATGTTTCTATAGCTAGTCTATGTGATTTAGTCTATGTGATGTTTATTTAGCTAGTCTATGTGATGTTTATTTAGCTAGTCTATGTGATGTTTATTTAGCTAGTCTATGTGATGTTTCTATAGCTAGTCTATGTGATGTTTATTTAGCTAGTCTATGTGATGTTTCTATAGCTAGTCTATGTGATGTTTATATGGCTTGTCTTTGTGATGTTTCTATAGCTAGTCTCTATGGATAGTCTATGTGATGTTTCTGTAGCTAGTCTATGTGATGTTTCTATAGCTAGTCTATGTGATGTTACTGTAGCTAGTGTATGTGATGTTTCTATAGCTAGTCTATGTGATGTTTCTATAGCTAGTCTATGTAATGTTTATATGGCTAGTCTATGTGATGTTTCTATAGCTAGTCTATGTGATGTTTCTATAACTAGTCTATGTGATGTTTTTATAGCTAGTTTATGTGATGTTTATATAGCTAGTCTATGTGATGTTTCTATAGCTAGTCTATGTGATGTTTCTATAGATAGTCTATGTGATGTTTCTATGGCTAGTCTATGTGATGTTTCTATGGCTAGTTAATGTGATGATGTTTATATAGCTAGTTTATGTGATGTTTATATAGCTATTTTATGTGATGTTTCTATAGCTAGTCTATGTGATGTTTCTGTAGCTAGTTTATGTGATGTTTATATAGCTAGTCTATGTGATGATTCTGTAGCTAGTCTATGTGATGTTTTTATAGCTAGTCTATGTGATGTTTCTGTAGCTAGTTTATGTGATGATTCTGTAGCTAGTTTATGTGATGTTTCTGTAGCTAGTTTATGTGATGTTTCTATAGCTAGTCTATGTGATGTTTCTATAGCTAATCTATGTGATGTTTCTATAGATAGTCTATGTGATGTTTATAAAGCTAGTCTATGTGATGTTTCTATATCTAGTTTATGTGATGTTTCTATAGCTAGTCTATGTGATGTTTCTATAGCTAGTCTATGTGATGTTTCTATGGCTAGTCTATGTGATGTTTATAAAGCTAGTCTATGTGATGTTTCTATGGCTAGTTTATGTGATGTTTCTATAGCTAGTATTTGTAATGTTTATATAGCTAGTCTATGTGATGTTTCTATAGCTTGTTTATGTGATGTTTCTATAGCTAGTTTATGTGATGTTTATATAGCTAGTTTATGTGATGTTTCTATAGCTAGTTTATGTGATGTTTCTATAGCTAGTTTATGTGATGTTTCTATAGCTAGTTTATGTGATGTTTCTATAGCTAGTTTATGTGATGTTTCTATAGCTAGTTTATGTGATGTTTATATAGCTAGTTTATGTGATGTTTCTATAGCTAGTTTATGTGATGTTTATATAGCTAGTTTATGTGATATTTCTATATCTAACATTTTCTAAACTTAATTAAGATGACGGTTCAAATGCCTGTTTTAAATGTCTGTATAAAACATGTACATTTGACTATATCTTTACGCCAATTTGCAATATATATACATATATATCTAAGCCTAGTTCGTGATGATGGTATGAAACAGTTAATATCGACTGATTCTGGAAACATCCAAACGTTTGCATATCCTGCATTATGTAAAATAGATCTGACTTTAAATGCTTTACATTTTGAGAATTGTGAGTTTCGTCAATATTTCTTCTTTGACTATGTATTATTGATCGTGGAATACATTTATCTTGCTTAACCCCATGTAATTTAGTCAAGTATTTAACAATACAATTCTCAAATATCTTGCTATATATAGTGGATATCGACCTAACTCGGAATATAAAGATAAAAATTTTGTAGATAATTTTACATTAAGGAGATGTTAATGTTTTGTTGTATTAAAAAACGAACTCATAGCTCTAAGAGCTTTACCTGAAAGCGTGTTTGTGCATGAACAATAGAACCCCCTATTTGACATAATCATTTCTTAATAGTTAAACGTACTAACAATGTCTTTCTCCTTTCCATCATATAACCATTTATCATTAACACTTAATACCCCATCTTTACGGAACACTACTATTGTTTGTTAGCTCGCCGGAACGAAGCCCAAGGAGAGCTATTGCCATGACCCCGGCGTCGTCGTCGGTGTCGTCTGTAGACACCCAGGTTAACTTTTGCGTTTAAGTTTAAGATATCTATGCAACCACTCATTGGATGTGAATGAAACTTCGCATGTGTGTTCCCCATCGTCAATGGAATACACACAGACAAGAATCATAATTCGGGATTGGATTTTGGCACAGTTGTGGCCCTTTTTGGACTTAGACATCCAGGGGCGAGCTTTGTTGTCTTCTGACAACTCTTGTTTTATTTACATTAACCGTTAAGTTCCATTTTTACACGGGAATATAAATAATTTAAATATTTCTGGAGCCCTTCTCTTGTCTCCGACATAATTACGGCATCATCCGTAAACAAAAACAGCAAGATTGATAACGGTTCAACAGAAATACCGACGTTAATATTCTGTTGGAGATGCATTTCAGAATCATTCAGAAAAAGAGAAAATAAAATCGGAGAAGTGATCTCCCCTTGAAAATAATCCAATGTTACAATCGAATACATCCGATACACTGTTACACAATTTGAACTCGTAATACATAGAACGAATTAGTGCGAATAGTTTACCGTCAATATCTGATTTGATCAGTTTAAACCACAAGCAATTACGATTTAGTAAATCATATGCTTTTAAATAATCCTCGGACCAGCAATATAATTTCTTCTTATTTCAATCAGTGGGTTCAATATAAATATTACATCCACGGTACTATAATAATAAGGTTTAAAACCAAACTGTGAGTCCGTTTCAATGTCATTTTGTGAAGACCATTTTTTAAACGGTCATTTAATATAAAAAAAAAATTCAAAGCAGATTATTAATTTTATTCCCTGTTAATATTTGGGTCCGGCGACTCTCCCTGTTTGTAAAGTGGTATAATAATGCCGGTAGACCACGACATAATGGGGATTTTTGAGTATTTTTAATATGATTAAATAGTATTTCCAAAGAATGCGCTATGACATGTATATTTCCCTTAAACCATCTATATTGAAAATCTGAACTCTGAACTTGATGCTAACTTTTTAAAATGTGAGTTTTAATCATGTTCTGTTTTAACTATTTTCGCCCTTAGGTTGTGAAGGTTTTGTTATAAATAGTTACGCCCTTAGGTTGTGATGGTTTTGTTTTAAGTACGTTCGCCCTTAGGTTGTGAAGGTGTTGTTTTAAGTATTTTCGCCCTTAGGTTGTGATGGTTTTGTTTTAACTATTTTCGCCGTAAGGTTGTGAAGGTTTTTTTTGAAATATTGTCGCCGTGAGGTTGTGAAGGTTTTTATATAAATATTTTCGCCCTGAGGTTGTGATGGTTTTGTTTTAACTATTTTCGCCCTTAGGTTGTGTAGGTTTTGTTATAAATATTTTCGCCCTTAGGCTGTAAAGTTCTATTTGAAGAATTTTCGCCCTTAGGTTGTGAAGGTTTTGTTTGAAGTATTTTCGCCCTTAGGTTGTGAAGGCTTTGTTTTAAGTATTTTTGCTCTTAGATTGTGATGGTTTTGTTTGAAATATTTTCGCCTTTAGGTTGTGAAGGTTTTGTTGAAACTATTTTCGCACTTAGGTTGTGAAGGTTTTGTTATAAATAGTTTCGCCTCTTGGTTGTGAAGGTTTGTTTTAAATATTTTCGCCCTGAGGTTGTGAAGGTTTTGTTTTAAGTTTTTTCGCCCTTAGATTGTGATGGTTTTGATAGAACTATTTTCGCCTTTAGGTTGTGAAGGTTTTTGTTTGAAGTATTTTGCCCTAAGGCTGTGAAGGTTTTGTTGTAACTATTTTCGCTCTTAGGTTGTGAAGGTTTTGATATAAATATGTTCACCACTTGGTTGTGAAGGTTTGTTTTAAATATTTTAGACCTTAGGTTGTGAAGGTTTTGTTTTGACTATCACCCCCCCCCCCCCCCCCCCCTTAGATGGTGAAGGTATAATTATAAATATTTTCGCCCTTAGGTTGTGAAGGTTTTGTTTGAAATACGTTCGCCCTTATGTTGTCAAAGTTTTGTTATAACTAAATTCGCCCTTAGGTCGTGAAGGTTTGTTATAAATATTTTCGCCTTTAGGTCGTGAAGGTTTTGGTTCAATTATGTTTGGCCTAAGGCTGCGAATGTTTTGTTTTAACTTTTTTCTCCTTTTTTTCTCCCTTAGGTTGTGAAGGTTTTGTTTGAAATATTTTTGCTCTTAGGTTATGGTGGTTTTGTTTTAAATATTTTAGCCCTTAGGTTGTGAATATTTTTGTTTGAAATATTTTCGCCCTCTGGTTGTGAAGGTTTTGTTACACATATTTAAGCCCTTAGATTGTGAAGGTTTGTTTTAAATATTTTAGACCTTAGGTTGTGAAGGTTTTGTTTTAACTACCCCCCCCCCCCTCCCCCCTTTAGGTCGTGAAGGTATAATTATAAATATTTTCGCCCTTAGGTTGTGAAGGTTTTGTTTGAAATACGTTCGCCCTTATGTTGTGAAAGTTTTGTTATAACTAAATTCGCCCTTATGTCGTGAAGGTTTGTTATAAATATTTTCGCCTTTAGGTCGTGAAGGTTTTGTTTCAATTATGTTTGCCCTAAGGCTGTGAAGGTTTTGTTTTAACCTTTTTCGCCTTTTTTCTCCCTTAGGTTGTGAAGGTTTTGTTTGAAATATTTTCGCTCTTAGGTTATGGTGGTTTTGTTTTAAATATTTTCGCCCTTAGGTTGTGAATGTTTTTGTTTGAAGTATTTTCGCCCTTTGGTTGTGAAGGTTTTGTTACACATATTTAAGCCCTTAGGTTGTGAAGGTTTTGTTTTAAATATGTTCGTCCTTAGGTTGTGAATGTTGTGTTATAAATATTTTCGCCCTTAGGTTGTGAAGGTTTTGTTTTAAGTATTTTCGCCCTTAGGTTGTGAATGTTTTGTTATAAATATTTTCGCCCTGAGGTTGTGAAGGTTTTGTTTTAACTATTTCCGCGCTTAGGTTATGAAGGTTTTGTTTTAAGTTTTTTCGCTCTTAGGTTATTAAGGTTTTATTTTAACTATTTTCGCCCTTAGGTTGCGAAGGTTTTGTTATAACTATTTTCGCCCTTTGATTGTGAAGATTTTGTTTGAAATATTTTCGCCCTTAGGTTGTGAAGGTTTTGTTTTAAATATTTTGCCCTTAGGTTATGATGGCTTTGTTTTAAATATTTTCGCCTTCAGGATGGAAGGTTATGTTTGATATATTTTCGCCCTAAGTTGTGAAGGTTTTGTTGTAACTATTTTCGCTCTTAGGTTGTGAATGTTTTGTTGTAACTTTTTTTCGCCCTTAGGTTGTGAATGTTTTGTTTTAATATTTTCGCCCTGAGGTTGTGAAGGTTTTGTTTTAAATCTGTTTGCCCTTAGGTTGTGAAGGTTTTGTTTTAACTATTTTCGCGCTTAGGTTATGAAGGTTTTGTTTTGAGTATTTTCGCTCTTAGGTTATGGAGGTTTTATTTTAACTTTTATCGCCCTTAGGTCGTGAAGGTTTAGTTATAAATATTTTCGCCTTTAGGTTGTCAGTGTTTTGTTTTAATATTTTTGCCCTTAGGTTGCGAAGGTTGTGTTTGAAACAGTTTCGCCCTTATGTTTTGAAAATTTTGTTTTAAATATTTTCGCCCTGAGGTTGTGATGAATTTGTTTGAAATATTTTCGCCCTTAGGTGGTGAAGGTTTCGTTTGATATATGTTCGCCCTTAGGTGTTGAAGGTTTTGTTTTAAACATGTTCGCCCAAAGGTTGTGAAGGTTTTGTTTTAAATATGTTCGCTCTTAGGTTGTGAAGGTTTTGTTTTAAATATTTTCGCCTTTAGGTTGTGAAGGTTTTGTTTTAAACATTTTCGCCCTTAGGTTGTGAAGGGTTTGTTATAAATATTTTCGCCCTTGGGTTGTGAAGGGTTTGTTATAAATATTTTCGCCCTTAGGTTGTGAAGGGTTTGTTATAAATATTTTCGCCCTTGGGTTTTGAAGGGTTTGTTATAAATATTTTCGCCCTTGGGTTGTGAACGTTTTGTTTTAAACATTTTCCAAAATTCTTGCGCGCTTTTTTCTTCTCATATCATTCATTCTATCAAAATTATTTTTTGCCTGACGACAGCAATATTTATAATCATCTCTCTTTGCTTCATAGATATTTAATCAGATTCCGTGAGTGTCAGTTCTATTTAAATTAAGTTTGTTCGCGGCGTTCCTATCGGATGTTTTTCCATATAATCACGCAGTGTTTCTTTAACAGCGCCCCCTAGCTGTAAGTGTTTATTCGAACGATTTTCAACGATTTTTCTGATAAAATGGTCAATATTAGTTGAAAATTGTTTTTTATAACATTATTATATTACTGATTTGATTTCCTGTGATTAAAAAATAACTTTAATACAGATGAAACGGAATTTATGTTACCATTACATATAATCATTATATCGGCGTTGATCAAAAAGCGGGTTTAAAACAACAACAAAAATTCACGATTGATTGCGCAAAAATAATCGGGTACAAATTCTTGAATTTTACATATGTTTAACTATATTCATTACATTATTATATGATTGAATAAAAAAAAAAGTGAGTATTCTTGCTAGTTTTTTTATAAATTCAAATTAAAATTAAAAATGAAACACTTAAAAAACACGACGTTTGCCTGCTATTTCGAACGATGTCGTATTTTACGTTAGTTTCATAAATTATGGCGTTTTTCTTGACGTCGTCCGAACGAGCAAACGTCGTGTGTTTTTAAGTGTTTAATTTCGATTTCAATTCAAATTGATGAAAAAAATGTTTGTTTACATTCATTGTTGTACTATTTTTGTTTGTTCTCGTCCTTGCACTTAAAATAACGGGTTTTAGATTTTGAAGTTTATTCAATACATTTGTTTTCTCTTACAGCCAAACATTCTGTAAAATTATTAACCAAAACATCAGCGTTACTGCCAACAGAAATCGCTTGTTGACGTCTAGATCTAGATCTGTTTGAGTGTTTGGATACCGTATGGGCAGCTAGCAGCACAGGCATATTATATTGTTGAGCTGCTAGTGGCACATCCATACTACATTATTGGGCAGCTAGCAGCACATGCATATTATATTGTTGAGCAGCTAGCGGCACATCCATACTACATTATTGGGCAGCTAGCAGCACATGCATATTATATTGTTGAGCTGCTAGTGGCACATCCATACTACAATATTGGGCAGCTATCAGCACATGCATATTATATTGTTGAGCAGCTAGCGGCACATCCATACTACATTATTGGGCAGCTATCAGCACATGCATATTTTATTGTTGAGCAGCTAGCGGCACATCCATACTACATTATTTGGCAGCTAGCAGCATAGGCATATTATATTGTTGAGCAGTTAGCGGCACATCCATACATACTACAATATTGGGCAGCTAGCAGCACAGGCATAATATATTGTTGAGCAGCTAGTGGCACATCCATACATACTACAATATTGGGCAGCTAGCAGCACAGCCATAGTATATTGTTGAGCAGCTAGCGGCACATCCATACTACATTAATGAGCAGCTACATGTAACAGATCATCCTTTATTATAAATGAATACATATTTCTCCCCTTAAACGTGACAGTTTGAAAATTGTACAAGTATATACAAGTTGCAAAAATGAACATAAACTATGATCAATGTTATCAGCACACAAACTGTAATCAATGGTATCAGTACATAAACTATAATCAATGTTGTCGGCACATGAACAACAATCAATGTTATCAGTACTTCAACTATAATCAATGTTATCAGTACATAAAATATAATCAATGTTATCAGTACATAAACTTTAATCAATGTTATCATAACTTCAACTATAATCAATGTTATCGGTACATAAATTGTAATCAATGTTTTCAGTACTTCAACTATAATCAATGTTATCAGTACATAAACTATAATCAATGTTATCAGTACATAAACTATAATCAATGTTACCGGTACATAAATTGTAATCACTGTTATCAGTACTTCAACTATAATCAATGTTATCAGTACATAAACTATGATCAATGTTATCAGTACATGAATTATAATCAATGTTATCGGTACATAAACTGTGATCAATGTTATCGGTACATAAACTATGATCAATGTTATCAGTACATAAACTATAATCAATGTTATCGGTACATAAATTGTAATCAATGTTATCAGTACTTAAACTATAATCAATGTTATCAGTACATTAATTATATATAGTCAACGTTATCAGTACATAAACTATAATCAATGTCATCAGTTCATGAAATATAATCAATGTTATTAGTACATGTAAAGATTGGCGTGTGCCATGACTACGTGTAAAGATTGGCGTATATCATGACTACGCGTAACAATTGGCGTGTACCATGACCGCATGTTAAGGGTGGTGTGTACCATGAATACATGTTAAGTTTGGAATGTACCATGACTACATGAAAAGGTTGGCGTGTACCATGACTACATGTCAAGGTTGGCGTTTATCATGACTACATGTAAAGGATGGCGTGTACCATGACTACATGTAAAGGTTGGCGTGTACCATGACTACATGTAAAGTTTGGCGTGTACCATGACTACATGTAAAGTTTGGCGTGTACCATGACTACATGTAAAGGTTGGCGTGCACCGTGACTACATGTAAGACTGGTGTGTATCGTAATTACATGTAAAGGTTGCTATGTATTATGATTACATGTAAAGGTTGAGGTGTACCGTGCTACATGTCAATGTTGGTTTTTACTATGACTACATGTAAAGATTGACGTGTACCATGACTACGTGTAAATGTTGGTGTGTACCATGACTACTTGTAAAGGTTGGCGTGTACCATGACTACATGTAAATGTTGGCGTGTACTATGACTACATGTAAATGTTGGCGTGTACCATGACTACGTGTAAAGATTGGCGTATATCATGACTACGCGTAACGGTTGGCGTGTACCATGACCGCATGTTAAGGCTGGTGTGTACCATGAATACATGCAAAGTTTGGAGTGTACCATGACTACATGAAAATGTTGGCGTGTACCATGACTACATGTAAAGGTTGGCGTTTACCATGACTACATGTTAAAGATGGCGTGTACCATGACTACATGTAAAGGTTGGCGTGTACCATGACTACATGTAAAGTTTGGCGTGTACCATGACTACATGTAAAGGTTGGCGTGTACCGTGACTACATGTAAAGGTTGGTGTGTACCATAACTACATGTAAAGGTTGCTGTGGATTATGATTACATGTAAAGGTTGAGGTGTACCGTGCTACATGGCAATGTTGGCGGGTACCATGACTACGTGTAAATGTTGGCGTGTACCATGACTACATGTAAATGTTGGTGTGTACCATATCTACGTGTAAATATTGGTGTGTACCATGACTACATGTAAAGATTGGCGTGTACCGTGACTACATGTCAATGTTTGCGGGTACCGTGACTTCGTGTAAATGTTGGCGTGTACCATGACTACGTGTAAATGTTGGTGTGTACCATATCTACGTGTAAAAATTGGTGTGTACCATGACTACATGTAAAGATTAGCGTGTACCGTGACTTCTTGTCAAGGTTGACGTGTACCGTGACTACGTGTCAAGGTTGGCGTGTACCGTGACTACGTGTAAATGTTGGTGTGTACAGTGACTTCGTGTAAATGTTGGCGTGTACCGTGACTACGTGTAAATGTTGGTGTGTACCATGACTTCATGTAAATATTGGTGTGAACCATATCTACGTGTAAATGTTGGTGTGTACCATGACTACGTGTAAAGGGTCGTGTGTACCATGACTATGTGTAAAGGATGGTGTGTACCATGACTACATGTAAATGTTGGTGTGTACTATGAAAACATGTAAATGTTGGTGTGTACCATGACTACATGTCAATGTTGGCGTGTACCATGACTACATGTAAAGGTTGGTGTGTACTATGACTACGTGTCAAGGATGGTATGTACCATGACTACATGTAAATGTTGGTTTATACCATGACTACGTGTAAAGGTTGGTGTGTACCATGACTTCGTGTAAAGATTGGCGTGTACCATGACTACGTGTATAGATTGGCGTGTACCATGATAACGTGTAAAGATTGGCGTGTACCATGACTACGTGTAAAGACTGGCGTGTACCATGACCACGTGTAAAGATTGGCGTGTACCATGTCTACGTGTAAAGGTTGGCGTGTACCATGACTACGTTTAAAGATTGGCGCGTACCATGACTGAGTGTAAAGATTGGCGCGTACCATGACTACGTGTAAAGATTGACGTGTACCATGGCTACATGTAAAGGTTGGCGTGTACCATGACTACGTGTAAAGACTGGCGTGTACCATGACCACGTGTAAAGATTGGCGTGTACCATGTCTACGTGTAAAGGTTGGCGTGTACCATGACTACGTTTGAAGATTGGCGCGTACCATGACTGAGTGTAAAGATTGGCGCTTACCATGAATACGTGTAAAGATTGGCGTGTACCATGGCTACATGTAAAGGTTGGCGTGTACCATGGCTAAGTGTAAAGGTTGGTGTGTACCATGACTACGTGTAAATATTGGCGTGTACCATGACTCCGTGTAAATGTTGGCGTGTACCATTACTACAAGTTAAGATTGGTGTGGATCGTTACTACGTTTAAAGATCGGTGTGTACCATGACTATACGTAAATGTTGGTTTGTACTTTCACTACATTTAAAGGTTGGCATGTACCATGACTACGTGTAAATATTTGTGTGTACCATGACTTAATGTAAAGGTTGGTGACTACATGTAAAGGTTGGTGTGTACCATGACTACATGTATAGGTTGGTGTGTACCATGATTACATGTAAAGGTTGGTGTGTAACATGACTACGTATAAAGGTTAGTGTGTACCATGACTACGTGTTAAGGTTGATGTGTACCATGACTAACACATTTTATCATTGCATCGTGATAATCTAGGTTTTACTTTTTCACGCAGGGTCATTTTTGTACGCGCTATTAATGATATGTCAACTATTACTGACGTGCAATGCTGGTCCACAGTGCTATTCCTGCGACAACGTGGCCCAGGCACAAGACTGTAGCCGGATAACAACCTGCGGGAACCATCAGGTACGTGCACCGCGCTCCAAATCAGTAACATCGATAAGAAATAAAAATGTAATTTTGCTATGATAACACGTTGCTTGCATAGACCTCTGAAATGCAACATGTACTATAGCAAGTCCAGATGGATAATATGAAAATGCGGACAACATCAAAATCAATTCAAATTATGTTTAGGTAGATGAGCTATTTCTGTGCAATGAAATTATTTGATGTTTAAATATTTCTTTTAAAACGTATAGCTGCAGTAAAGTTAACCAACAACAACAAAAAAAAAATTTCAAAGACTGTATCACAGTTCATACGTTATGTATCCGAATTTTGTTTTGACGTTAAAGTACCTCCCATTAATAGCCAGCAGGGCTTATGTCATGGTAAAATGTCTGTTGTCCGTCCGTCGTTCGTACGTTAACCTTTTTCTTGTAAACGCGATAGCACCTTTATTATAATTGAATCTTAACCATATTATGATAACCACAAGATCTTGGACGAGTTCTTAAACCAGCGTCATTCGACCACAAATGCTAACGCCACAGGGCTTATAAGCACATTTTAAGCGAAACTTTAAAAAAATATTTTCTCTCAAAGTTCAAGGCCTAGACTTTAGATATATTACATGTAACATTAAGACCGCGGCGTGCTCTAGTGGTAGAGCGTCCGCCTCGCATGCAGAATGTCGTGGGTTCAATCCCCGGCCGGTTCAAACCAAAGACTAAAAATGGAACTAGAAGCTTCCTCGCTTGACGCTCAGCATTTAGAGGAGAGTTCTAGGTCTGGTCGGCCCGGTGTCAGTATAATGTGACTGGGTGGGGTATCATACCATGTGTCTGCGGCATGATACTCCAGTGTGACAGCGCTTAGAATACTGTCTCAAGTAGACACCATCGCGATATGATTAAAAAAGCGACGCTAAACACCATACACCAACATGTAACATTGCATGGATATCCCCTAAAAGATTTGTTGAAGTCGGGTCCCTGTGGTCAAATTTGGGGCCGCCACATGGGTTACTGTTTTACATAGAGTTATATAGGGAAAATGTTGTAGACACGATAGCACCTTCATTTTTCATTGAACTTAACCAAACTTGTACAGCAGTTATATAACCACAATATCTCGGACAAGGTCTTGAACCAGCGTGATTCGACCTCGAATGCCCCCGTCACAGGGCTTATAAGCACATTTTAAACGAAATTAAAAAAAAAATCTGTGAAAGTTTAAGGTCTAGATGTTAAATATATTACATATAGCATTGCATGGAGGTACCCTAAAAGGTTCGTTGAGGTCGGGCTACAACAGGGGTCACTGTTTTATATAGAGTTATATAGGGATAATGTTGTAGACGCAAGAACACCCCGATTTTTCATTGAATCTTAACAAAACTTACACAGCAATTATATAACTACAATATCTCGGACGAGTTCTTGATTCAACGTGATTCGACCATAAATGTTCCCCGCCACAGGGCTTATAAGCACATTTTAAGCCAAACAAAAAATAATTTTTTGAAAGTTCTAGACTTAGGCCTTAGATATTTTATGAGTAGTATAACATGGTGGTCACCTAAACGATTAGCTGAAGAAGAACTTACAAAAAACATTTCCTCTGAAATGATCATCGGTCCCTCTCGGCCCTCTTGTTCACTTTGTGGTAGCAAGTTTTTTTAATGCCCCTATAGCCAATACGTATTGTTTATGCATCTTTGCAAAGCCTAACTAAACTATAACATGTATTATATATGTATTGTACAGAATCGATTTTTCTAATGTTTCAGAAATGCTTCGCACAACGATTGATTGGATCACGATTGAATGAATACTTTAAACTAGGCTGTATTGACACAGGTGTAAGTATTACTTCAGTAAACTACGCTGTATTGACACTGGTGTAGGTATTACTTCAGTAAACTAGCCTATATTGACACAGGTGTCAGTTTTAGTTCAGTAAACTAGGTTGTATTGACACTGGTGTATGTACTACTTCAGTAAACTAGGCTGTATTGACGCAGGTGTAAGTACTACTTCAGAAAACTAGGCTGTATTGACACTGGTGTAAGTACTTCTTTAGTAAACTAAGCTGTATTGACATTGGTGTAAGTATTACTTCGTACTACTTCAGTAAACTAGGCTGTATTGCCACAGATGTAAGTATTACTTCAGTAAACTAAGCTGTATTGACACTGGTGTAGGTATTTCTTCAGTACACTAGGCTATATTGACACAGGTGTCAGTTTTAGTTCAGTAAACTAGGTTGTATTGACACTGGTGTATGTACTACTTCAGTAAACTAGACTGTATTGACGCAGGTGTAAGTACTACTTCAGAAAACTAGGCTGTATTGACACTGGTGTAAGTTCTTCTTCAGTAAACTAAGCTGTATTGACATTGGTGTAAGTATTACTTCGTACTTCTTCAGTAAACTAGGCTGTATTGCCACAGATGTAAGTATTACTTCAGTAAACTAAGCTGTATTGACACTGGTGTAAGTATTACTTCAGTAAACTAGGCTGTATTGACACAAGTGAAAGTATTACTTCAGTAAACTAGGCTGTATTGACACAGATGTAAGAATCACTTCAGTAAACTAGGCTGTATTGACACGGGTGCAAGTATTACTTCGTATTACTTCAGTAAACTAGGCTGTATTGACACAAGTGTAAGTATTACTTCAGTAAACTAGGCTGTATTGACACAGATGTAAGTATCACTTCAGTAAACTAGGCTGTATTGACACGGGTGTAAGTGTTTGTTCAGTAAACTAGGCTGTATTGACACAGGTGTAAGTATTAGTTCAATAAATTAGGCTGTATATACACAGATGTAAGTATCACTTCAGTAAGCTTGGCTGTATTGCCACTGGTGTAAGTATTAGTTCAGTAAACTAGGCTGTATTGACACTGGTTTAAATATCAGTTCAGTAACTAGGCTGTATTGACACAGCTGTAAGTATCAATTCAGTAAACTAAGCTGTATTGACACAGTTGTAAGTATTAGTTCAGTAAATTAGGCTGTAATGACACAGGTGTAAGTATTAGTTCAATAAATTAGGCTGTATTGACACAGATGTAAGTATCACTTCAGTAAACTAAGCGGTAATGACACTGGTTTAAGTATCAGTTCAGTAACTAGGCTGTACTGACACAGCTGTCAGTATTATTTCAGAAAACTATGCTGTATTAACACTGGTGTAAGTATTAGTTCAGTAAGTAGGCTATATTGACACAGATGTAAGTATTAGATCATTAACTTAGGCGGTTATAACACAGGTGTAAGTATTAGTTCAGTATCTTAGGCTGTAATGACACAGGTGTAAGTATTATTTCAGAAAACTAGACTGTATTGACACAGGTGTAAGTATTGCTTCAGTAACGAGGCTGTATTGGCAACGTTTTAAGTATTATTTCAGTAAACTATGATGTATTGAAACAGGTGTAAGTATTAGTTCAGTAAACTAAGCTGTACTGACACAGTTGTAAGTATTAGTTTAGTAAACTAGGCTGTAATGACACAAGTGTACGTATTAGTTCAGTAAATTTGCTGTATTGACACAAATGTAAGTATCACTTCAGTAAACTAGGCTGTATTGACACTGGTTTAAGTATCAGTTCAGTTATTAGGCTGTATTGACATAGCTGTAAGTATTATTTCAGTAAACTATGCTGTATTGATACTGGTGTAAGTATAAGTTCAGTAAGTAGGCTGTATTGACACTGATGTAAGTATTAGTTCAGTAAACTAGACTGTAATGACACAGGTGTTAGTATTATTTCAGAAAACTAGACTGTATTGACACAGGTGTAAGTATTGCTTCAGTAACTAGGCTGTATTGGCAATGTTGTAAGTATTATTTCAGTAAACTAGGATGTATTGAAACAAGTGTAAGTATTAGTTCAGTAAACTAAGCTGTATTGACACTGGTGTCAGAATTATTTCAGTAAACTAGACTGTATTGACACTGCTGTAAGTATTATTTTAATAAACTTGGCTACATTGACACTGGTGTAAGTATTGCTTCAGTAACTAAGCTGTATTGGCAATGTTGTAAGTATTATTTCAGTAAACTTGGATGTATTGAAACAGGTGTAAGTATTAGTTCAGTAAACTAAGCTGTACTGACACTGGTGTCAGAATTATTTCAGTGAACTAGGCTGTATTGACACTGGTGTCAGTATTAATTATGTAAATTAGATTGTGTTGACACTGCTGTAAGTATTATTTTAGTAAACAAAGCTGTATTGACACTGGTGTAAGTACTAGTTCAGTAAACTAGGCTGTATTGACACAGGTGTAAGTATTAATTCAATAACTAAAGCTATATTGACACAGGTGTAAGTATTACTTCAGTAAACTAAGCTGTATTGACACTGATGTAAGTATTATTTAAGTAAACTAGGCTGTATTGACACTGGTGAAAGTACTACTTCAGTAAACTAGGCTGTATAGAGACTGGTGTATGTATTACTCCAGTAAACTAGGCTGTAATAACACAAGTGTAAGTATTATTTCAGCAAACATGGCTGTATTGACACTGGTGTAAGTATTATTTTAGTAAATTAGGCTGTATTTGCACTGGTGTCAGTATTACTTCAGTAAACTAGACTGTGTTGACACTGGTTTCACTATTAATTCCGTACACTAGACTGTGTTGATACTGGTCTAAGTATTACTTTAGTAAACTAGGCTGTATTGGCACTGGTTTAACTATTACTTCAGATGTAAGTATTACTTCAGAAAACTAAGCTGTACTGACACTGGTGCAAGTATTACTTCAGTAAACTAAACTGTATTGATACAGGTGTAAGTATTACTTCAATAAACTGGACTGTTTTGACACAGATGTTAGTATTAGTTCAGTAAACTAGACTGTATTGAAACTGGTGTAATATTATTTGAGTAAACTAGGCTGTATTGACACCGGTGTCAAAATTAATTCAGTAAACTAGACTATGTTGACACTGGTCTAAGTATTATTTTATTAAACTAGGCTGTATTGACACTGGTATAAGTATTTCTTCAGTAAACTAGGCTAAATTGACACGGGTGTCAGTATTAGTTCAGTAAACTAAGCTGTATTGACACATGTGTAAGTATTATTTCAGGAAACCAGGCTGTATTGACAATGGTATTAGTAATATTTCAGTACACTAGGCTGTATTGAAGCAGTAGTAAGTATTATTTCAGCAAATTAGGCTGTATTGAAACAGTACTTTTTTTGTAAATTAAGCTGTATTGACACGGGTGTCAGTATTACTTCAGTAAACTAGACTGTATTGACCCATGTGTAAGTATTAGTTCAATAACTAGGCTGTATTGACACGAGTGTAATCATAAGTTCAGGAAACTAGCCTGGATTGACACCGATGTAAGTATTATTTTAGTAAACTAGGCTGTATTGAAATAGGTGCCAGTATTGATTCAGAAAACAAGGCTGTATTGACCCATGTGTAAGTATTATTTCAGTATCTAGGCTGTTTTGACAGTGGTTTAAGTATTAGTTCTGTAAAGTAGGCTGTTTTGACACATGTGTAAGTATTACTTCAGTAAACTAAGCTGTACTGACACAGGTGAAAGAATTAGTTCTTTAAACTAGGGTGTATCGATACAGGTGTAAGTATTACTTCGTACTACTTCAATAAATTAGGCTGTATTGACACAGGTGTAAGTATTACTTTAGTAAACTAGGCTGTATTGACACATTTGTAAGAAATAGTTCAGTAAATTAAGCTGTTTTGACAAAAGTGTTAGTATCACTTCAGTAAACTAGGCTGTTTTGACACAGGTGTAAGTATTATTTCAGCAAACTAGGCTGTATTGACAGTAGTGTAAGTATTATTTTTGTAAACTAGGCTGCATTGACACGGGTGTCAGTATTATTTCAGTAAACAGGCTGTGTTGACAGAGGTGTACGTATAAGTTCAATAAACTAGGCTGTATTGACACGGGTGTTAGTATTACTTCAGTAAACCAGACTGTTATGACACTGTTGTAAGTAATATTTCAGTAGGCTTGACTATATTGACACTGGTGTAAGTATTAGTTTTGTAAACAAGGCTGTATTGACACAGGTGTGAGTATTACTTCAGTAAACTAGGCTGAATTGACACAGGTGTAAGTATTAGTTCTGTAAACAAGGCTGTATTGACACTAGTGTAAGTATTAACTCAGCAAACTAGGCTGCATTGACACTTTTGTCAGTATTAGTTCAGTAAACTAGGCTGTATTGACACAGGTGTAAGAATTACTTCAGTAACCTAGGCTGTAATGACAATGGTTTCAGTATTACTTCAGTAAACTAGGCTGTATTGACACCGGTATAAGTATTACATCAGTTAACTAGGTTGTATTGACATCAGTGTTAGTATTCGTTTTGTAAACTAGGCTGTATTGGCACAGGTTTAAGTATTACTTAAGTAAACTAGGCTGTATTGCGACATGTGTAAGTATCACTTCAGTAAACTATGCTGTATTGACACAGGTTTAAGTATCACTTCAGTAAACTAAGCTGTATTAACAAAGGTGTCAGTATTAGTTCAGTAACTAGGCTGTATTGACACAGGTATACGTATTAGATCAGTTAACTAGGCTGTATTGACAAAGGTGTAAGTATTATTTTAGTAAACTAGGCTGTATTGAAACTGGTGTCAGTATTACTTCAGTAAACTAGGCTGTATTGACACAGTTGTAAATATTTGTTTAGTAAACTAGGCTGTATTGACACTGGTTTAAGTATTATTTCAGTAAACTAAGCTATATTAACACTGGTGTAAGTATTTGTTCAGTAAACTAGGCTGTATTGACACAGATCTAAGTACTGCTTCAGTAATTAGGCTGTACTGGCACTGTTGTAAGTATTATTTCAATAAACTAATCTGTTTTGAGACTGGTGTCAGTATTATTTCTGTAAACTTGACTGTATTGACATGGTGTCAGTATTACTTCAGTAAACTAGGCTGTATTGACACGGGTGTAAGTATTAGTTCAGTAAACTAGTCTGTATTGACACTGGTGTAAGTAGTACTTAAGTAAACTAAGCTGTATTGAAACCGGTGTCGGTATTATATCAGTATACTAGGCTGTATTGCCACTGTTGTCAGTATAATGTCTGTAAACTTAGCAGTATTGACACTGGTGTCAGTATTTTATCAGTAAATTAGGCTGTATTATTTCAGTAAAGTAGGCTGTATTGACAAAGGTGTAAGTTTTAGATCAATAAATAGGCTGTATTGACACTGGTGTAAGTATTATTTCAGCAAACTAGGCTGTATTGACACAGGTGTAAGAATTATTTTAGTAAACTAGGCTGTATTGACACTGGTTTCAGTATTACTTCAGTAAACTAGGCTGTATTGCCACTGGTGTCAGTATTACTTCAGTAAATTAGGCTGTATTGAGACTGGTGTATGTATTACTTCTGTAAACTAGGCTGTACTGACACAACTGTAAGTATTATTTTAGTAAACTAGGCTGTATTGACACTGGTGTCAGTATTACTTCAGTAAACTACGCTGTATTGACACTGGTGTATGTATTACTTC
Organism: Panopea generosa; assembly: GCA_029582155.1. Classification (NCBI taxonomy): domain Eukaryota; kingdom Metazoa; phylum Mollusca; class Bivalvia; order Adapedonta; family Hiatellidae; genus Panopea; species Panopea generosa. The sequence goes on along the minus strand of CM055912.1, from coordinate 23,317,080 downwards.
AGTAAACTAGGCTGTATTGACACAAGGCTAAGTATTACTTTGATAAACTAAGCTGTATTGACACTGGTGTAAATATTAGTTCAGTTACCTAGGCTATATTGACACAAATGTAATTATTAGTTCAGTAAACTAGGCTGTATTAAAACTGGTGTAAGTATTATTTGAGTAAACTAAGCTGTATTGACACTGGTGTCTCTATTAATTCAGTAAACTAGACTATGTTGACACTGGTCTAAGTATTATTTTATTAAATTGGGCTATATTGACACTGGTATAAGTATTACTTCAGTAAACTAGGCTGTATTAACATTGGTGTCAGTATTATTTCAGTTAACTAGGCTGTATTGACACTGGTGTAAGTATTATTAAGTAAACTAGGCTGTATTGACACTGGTGTCAGTATTATTTCAGTAAACTAGGCTGTATTGACACTGGTATAAGTATTCTTTAGTAAATTTGGCTGTTCTGACACTGGAGTTAGTATTATTTAGTAAACTAGGCTGTATTGACACTGGTGTCAGTATTATTTCAGTAAACAAGGCTGTAAGGACACTGGTGTAAGTATTATTTAGTAAACTAGGCTGTATAACAAGGCTGAATTGACACTGGTGTATGTATTATTTAGTAAACTAGGCTGTATTGACACTGGTGTAAGTATTATTTAGTAAACTAGGCTGTTTTGACACTGTTTCAGTATTATTTAGTAAACTAGGCTGTATTGACACTGGTGTCAGTATTATTTAGTTAACTAGGCTGTATTGACACAGGTGTAAGTATTATTTAGTAAACTAGGCTTTATTGACACTGGTGTCAGTATTTATTTGGTAAACTAGGCTGTATAGACACACACGTAATTATTTTATCAGTAACTAGGCTGTATTGACACTGGTGTAAGTATTATTTGGTAAGCTAGGCTGTATTGCCACTGGTGTCAGTTTTATTTAGTAAATTAGGCTATATTAACACTGGTGTCAGTATTATTACAGGAAACTAGGCTGTATAGACACGGGCGTAATTATTTTTTCAATAACTAGGCTGTATTGACACTGGTGTAATTATTATTTAGTAAACTAGGCTATATTGACACTGGTGTAAGTATTATTTAGTAAACTATGCTTAATTGACACTGGTGTCAGTATTTTTTTGGTAAACTAGGCTGTATAGACACAGGCGTAATTATTTTTTCAGTAACTAGGCTATATTGACACTGGTGTAAGTGTTATTTGGTAAACTAGGCTGTATTGCCACTGGTGTAAGTATTATTTAGTAAATTAGGATATATTGACACCGATGTCAGTATTATTTCAGTAAACTAGGCTGTATAGACACAGGCGTAATTAGATTTTCAATAACTAGGCTGTATTGTCGTTAATCTGTATATAGTATATCGCATATACAGTCTATGAATAAACAGGATTTCGTATAAATAATCTGATGGGATCTCTCATATACAATCTGTATATACATAGAGGAGTTCTCATATTATAAATAAATACATGTATTTATGTATAGGATATCTCATATACAATATGTTAATATATAGTATCTCCCATATATATGAATTTAATGTTGTTCTAAGCAAACATACTTTTCTCTTTCATCAACCTTTAACTGTTTTCGAAACATTGGCATTTCAAAAAGAGAAGCAAAAGTTTTGGAACTCAGTGTGTATGAGATATAGCTACAATTTGTAAATACATAGAACCTTACGTGTCCAGTCTGTAAATATATGTGTTCTGGAATATACATTCAGCCAATACACAAATTTTTGCATTATTGTTACCGGGGAATATTTAGCGCATCATCTTTTGTTGTTGAAGAAATAATGAAAGTCCAGCATGTATTTCAATGCCGTACAATCATATCCGTTTGTGAATGATCGTTTTAGCAAGAAAACATATTGTAGTACAAGTTTGCATATATATTTTCAGTAATCACATTTAATCTTTAAAGTTATTTAGTAAACCGATGTTGTTTTATAAATGCAGAAAGAAACGTCATATAAAATTATTGTGAGTAGTGTTGCTGAAAATCCCTGCATTTGATTCATAACGAATAGGTTAATTTTATGTAACATCCATTTTTAATTATTTTGTAATGTCAATTTGGAAAGTTCTAATTTAAAACATAATTTTGATAAATTCCATCTTTTGCATCCTATCCCAAAAAGGCCGAAATGTGAAAAAAATCTTGTCTTAATCCGCTCACAAGAAAACCACGTGATAAACGTGACCAATTGGAATGCAGATACTGGTCACATAATTAAATTAACACCCGTTGCATTATGGATAAGAAACCTTAATTGAACAAAGGAGATGACTTTAAGTCAAAGGTGACACTGCGTCATAAATATGCCAAGCCATTTAGTAATTAGTCTTTTGCGAAGTGGTAGCAATTTGAATTGGATCAATTTATTAAAAAATATTCAAAAATATAACAATTAAAGTATGTAAATAAAGTTGTCGGAAACAATACAATGAGAAATTGCCGTTACTTTGATATATTAAATGAGTTATTTTTTATGATTGAAAATTAGCGAGATGTTATATACAACATTACTACATTCATAAAGGTTACCATGGAATATATTTGGCAAATATAGCATGGTTACATCACTCGATTTGTATAATTATTATAATGTATATTTTCATCTATAATATTTTATGCATTCACATAGTGTGATAACCAGTTTAACCCATCTTGTATGGCACCCTGGTGTTAAACTCTGTCGACATTGTATAAGTTTGTTTACATGACATACGTCATTTCATTCAAATCTTTGGAACCAGGTGTGCGCTCAAGGTCAGTTCTCGTTGTTTGGATTACTCGGATCTGGTTCCCAGGTAGGAAGGAGAAATCAGCCTCAGTCACGTCCTGGAGAAACACGTGCAGCGTCGAAACGAGACGGAAACACAGACGACATGGTCTTGTGTTTACAATGTTGTGACGGAGATAATTGTAACAACCACCTGTGTGGTGCACGTGAGCATTTGTCATGATTATATATAACTTTTATCAACAAAAATATAAAAAAAATGATTTCATCTTCAGACCAACATGATTTTCATTCCCGTAGCGACATCAATTTTAACCATAATATCAATAATCTGAGGGAAGCCTATTTTCTTATATACCAAACAAAAACAAAATTAAAGAAACGAAGAAAAGTATCATCGTCGGAATCAGAAATTCTCGTTCAATACCGCCATATTTTAGTTTGACGATAAAGTGCCAATTTTGTGACTAGAGTAACAAGTCTATTTCATAGGTTGATTTAATCCCAGTTATGAATGCAGAATTAACCAATAAAAATATTTGTTTCAGCAGAGCTTTAGAAATGAAAGATGTTCACTTTATTTTCCGAGAGTTTAAGTTAACTTGGCACATCGCAGTTACTGAATTTGTGACTTTTTATTATGGGGGTTGTGGGTGGGAATTGGTGTGTGTGTGTGAGGGGGGGGGGGACCAAATCGTCATGGTTCTCGGCTGATAATTAATAGCATAGCAGCGAAGCTGGGTTAAGCCGTATTTCCGTTTCAGACATGGAAGTAAAACCATTTAGGCGCAAACCCACCATTGATTTTTGTTCTTTATTCTATAGTAAATAATAAAAGTTTGAAGGCTTGACATTCATAGAGAATCCCAAATGAAAGAAGTGAAACCTACATTTTACTGTTTGTCAATCTCTGCACTATCAAAATATGATGAGAAAAGTAGGGGTCATGTGTCATATAAGAGATTTTTTTCTGCTCAGTGTGTACACTGGTGACAAAGTGAAAGAAGACTTCCGAAATCATGTATTCATACCCCAATTTCCAAGCTTCAATTTTTTTTTCTAAATTCACAATTCAAACATGACAATGCTATCAAAATTTTAAAAAACATCAATAATGCCATTCAAATAAAAAGATGAGCATTAAAATAAGGAAAATGCATTTTTCAATAAGAAGAAATGAGGATTATTTATAACCGCCATTATGCGACTACCCTATGGAAGCACTTCCTTTTTGCAATGGTGGTACTATGCCTTTATTGAATGTTGAGGCGGACTTTATCGATTTTTGTTAATTAAACGTATGTTTATCATTGTAGCTTTGTTCTTTATGTCTGCTACTGTCATATATCGTTTACTGGTCATAAAATATTTGTCTTAGCTGGATCATATAACTGAAAATATCGCATTGTTACAGGTTAACTACTCGTCCATGTTTACACAAAATGTTTTAGAACACCTGAAATATAATTAATTCAAAGATGTTTTAACATTGATAAATTAGCTCAGTCGGTAGCGCGTCTGACTTTTATTTAGCGGTCATGAGTTCGAATCCTGGCCAGACCTGTCTCCATAATGATTGATAAACGATTCAAGTCACATTATCATTAGTGGAAAAAGTGGTTAGGTTAACTGATCATCTGTTAGCCATCAATGACAAATACATGACGCTCTATATTCAAATGAATAAACATACATAATATTGATAAGATGTGTTTGTTGGTTTGTTTGTAATGGCCGGTTAGAAAGTGTATTCACTGTATATATCTAGTTAGTTATAGTGTTACTACACTTGACTCCCTGTGTCCGTCACGGTAGATAATTCTGTATATACCTAGTTCGATATAGTGTTACTACACTTGACTCCCTGTGTCCGTCACGGTAAATAATTCTGTATACACCTAGTTAGATATAGTGTTACTACACTTGACTCCCTGATTCCGTCACGGTAAATAATCCTGTATATATCTAGTTAGTTATAGTATTACTACACTTGACTCCCAATGTCCGTCACGGTAGATAATCCTGTATATCTCTAGTTAGTTATAGTATTACTGCACATGACTCCCTGTGTCCGTTACGGTAGATAATCCTGTATATACCTAGTTAGATATAGTATTACTACACATGAATCCCTGTGTCCGTTACGATAGATAATCCTGTATATACCTAGTTAGATATAGTATTACTACACATGACTCCCTGTGTCCGTTACGGTAGTTAATCCTGTATATACCTAGTTAGATTACCTAGTTAGATATAGTGTTACTAAACTTGACTCCCAATGTCCGTCAAGGTAGATAATCCTGTATATACCTAGTTAGTTATAGTATTACTACACTTGACTCCCAATGTCCGTCACGGTAGATAATCCTGTATATACCTAGTTAGATATAGTACATGTATTACTACACATGACTCCCTGTGTCCGTTACGGTAGATAATCCTGTATATACTTAGTTAGATATAGTATTACTACACATGACTCCCTGTGTCCGTTACGGTAGTTAATCCTGTATATACCTAGTTAGATATAGTGTTACTACACTTGACTCCCTGTGTCCGTCACGGTACTTAATCCTGTGTATACCTAGTTAGATATAGTGTCACTACACTTGACTCCCAATGTCAGTCACGGTAGATAATCCTGTATATATCTAGTTAGATATAGTATTACTACACATGACTCCCTGTGTCCGTTACGGTAGTTGATCCTGTATATACCTAGTTAGATTACCTAGTTAGATATAATGTTACTAAACTTGACTCCCTGTGTCCGTCAAGGTAGATTATCCTGTTTATACCTAGTTAGATATAGTATAACTACACTTGACTCCCTGTGTCCGTCACGGTAGATAATCCTGTATATACCTAGTAAGATATAGTGTTACTACACTTGACCCCCTGTGTCCGTCACGGTAGTTAATCCTGTATATACCTAGTTAGATATAGTGTTACTAAACTTGACTCCCTGTGTCCGTCACGATAGATAATCCTGTATATACCTAGTTAGATATAGTATTACTACACTTGACTCCCTGTGTCCGTCACGGTAGATAATGCTGTATATACCTAGTTAGATATAGTGTTACTACACTTGTCTCCCTGTGTCTGTTATGGTAGTTAATCCTGTATATACCTAGTTAGATAAAGTGTTACTACACTTGACTCCCTGTGTCCGTCACAGTAGATAATACTGTATATATCTTGTTAGATATAGTATTACTACACTTGACTCCCTGTGTCCGTCACGATAGATAATCCTGTATATACCTAGTTAGATATAGTATTACTACACATGACTCCCTGTGTCCGTCACGGTAGTTAATCCTGTATATACCTAGTTAGATATAGTGTTACTACACTTTACTCCCTGTGTCCGTCACGGGAGATAATCCTGTATATACCTAGTTAGATAAAGTATTACTACACTTGACTCCCTGTGTCCATCACGGTAGATAATCCTGTATATATCTAGTTAGTTATAGAGTTACTACACTTGACTCCCTGTGTCCGTCACGGTAGATAATCCTGTATATACCTAGTTAGATATAGTATTACTACACTTGACTCCCTATGTCCGTCACGGTAGATAATCCTGTATATACCTAGTTAGATATAGTATTACTACATTTGACTCCCTGTGTCCGTCACGGTAGATAATCCTGTATCTAACTAATTATATGTGGTATTACTACACTCGACTCCCTGTGTCTGTTTCGGTAGATAATCCTGTATATATCTAGTTAGATAAAGTGATACTAAATTTGACTCCCTGTGTCTGTTACGGTAGATAATCCTCTATATACCTAGTTAGATAAAGTGTTACCACACTTGACTCCCTGTGTCCGTCACGGTAGATAATCCTGTATATATCTAGTTATATGTGGTATTCCTACACTTGACTCCCTGTGTCTGTTACGGTAGATAATCCTGTATATACCTAGTGAGATATAGTATTACTACACACTCCCTGTGTCCGTCACGGTAGATAATCCTGTATATACCTAGTTATATGTGGTATTCCCACACTTGACTCCCTGTGTATGTTACGGTAGATAATCCTGTATATACCTAGTTAGATATGGTATTATTACACTTGACTCCCTGTGCTCGTCACGGTAGATAATTCTGTAAATACCTAGTTAGATATAGTGTTACTACACTTGACTCCCTCTGTCAGTCACGGTAGATAATCCTGTATACAATTAGTTACATATAATATTACTACACTTGACTCCCTGTGTCCGTCACGGCAGATAATCCTGTATATACCTAGTTATATGTGGTATTCCTACACTTGACTCCCTGTGTCTGTTACGCTAGATAATCCTGTATATACCTAGTTATATGTGGTATTCCTACACTTGACTCCCTGTGTCTGTTATGTTAGATAATCCTGTATATACTTTGTTAGATATGGTATTACTACACTTGTCTCCCTGTGTCTGTTACGGTAGATAATCCTGTATATACCTAGTTATATGTGGTAATACTACGCTTGACTCCCTGTGTCCGTCACGGTAGATAATCCTGTATATACCTAGTTATATATTGTATTACTACACTTGTCTCCCTGTGACTGTTACGGTAGTTAATCCTGTATATACTTAGTTATATATGGTATTACTACACTTGTCTCCCTGTGTCTGTTACGGTAGATAATCCTGTATATACTTAGTTATATATGGTATTACTACACTTGTCTCCCTGTGTCTGTTACGGTAGATAATCCTGTATATACCTAGTTATATATAGTATTACTACAGTTGTCTCCCTGTGTCTGTTACGGTAGATAATTCTGTATATATCTAGTTAGATATGGTATTACTACACTTGTCTCCCTGTGTCTGTTACGGTAGATAATCCTGTATATACCTAGTTATATGTGGTATTACTACGCTTGACTCCGTGTGTCCGTCACGGTAGATAATCCAGTATATACCTAGTTATATGTGGTATTCCTACACTTGACTCCCTGTGTCTGTTATGGTAGTTAATCCTGTATATACCTAGTTATATAAAGTATTACTACACTTGTGTCCCTGTGTCTGTTACGGTAGATAATCCGTTATACACCTAGTTAGATATGGTATTACTACACTTGTCTCCCTGTGTCTGTTACGGTAGATAATCCTGTATATACGTAGTTAGATATAGTATTACTACACTTGACTCCCTGTGTCTGTCACGGTAGATAATCCTGTATATACCTAGTTATATATGGTATTACTACCCTTGTCTCCCTGAGTCTGTTACGGTAGATAATCCTGTATATACCTAGTTATATGTGGTATTACTACGCTTGACTCCCTGTGTCCATCACGGTAGATAATCCTGTATATACCTAGTTATATGTGGTATTCCTACACTTGACTCCCTGTGTCTGTTACGGTAGATAATCCTGTATATACCTAGTTATATGTGGTATTAATACGCTTGACTCCCTGTGCTCGTCACGGTTGATAATTCTGTATATAGTTAGTTAGATATAGTGTTACTACACTTGACTCCCTGTGTCCGTCACGGTAGATAATCCTGTATACACCTAGTTACATATAGTATTACTACACTTGACTCCCTGTGTCCGTCACGGTAGATAATCCTGTATATACCTAGTTATATGTGGTATTCTTACACTTGACTCCCTGTGTCTGTTACGGTAGATAATCCTGTATATACCTAGTTAGATATGGTATTACTACACTTGTCTCCCTGTGTCTGTTACGGTAGATAATCCTGTATATACCTAGTTGTATGAGGTATTACTACGCTTGACTCCCTGTGCTCAGCAAGGTAGATAATTCTGTATACACCTAGTTATATATGGTATTACTACACTTGACTCCCTATGTCTGTTACGGTAGATAATCCTGTATATACCTAGTTATATATAGCATTACTACACTTGTCTCCCTGTGTCTGTTACGGTAGATAATCCTGTATATACCTAATTAGATATAGTGTTACTACACTTGACTCCTTGTGTCCGTCACGGTAGATATTCCTGTATATACCTAGTTATATATTACTACACTTGACTCCCTTCGTCTGTTACGGTAGATAATCCTGTATATACCTAGTTATATATGGTATTACTACACTTGACTCACTATGTCTGTTACAGTAGACAATCCTGTATATATCTAGTTAGATATAGTATTACTACACATGACTCCCAGTGTCCGTCACGGTCGATAATCCTGTATATATCTAGTTATATATGGTATTACTACACTTGACTCCCTATGTCTGTTACGGTAGATAATCGTGTATATACCTAGTTATATATGGTATTACTACACTTGACTCCTTATGTCTGTTACGGTAGATAATCCTGTATATACCTAGTTATTTATGGTATTACTACACTTGACTCCCTGTGTCTGTTACGGTAGATAATCCTGTATATACCTAGTTATATATGGTATTACTACACTTGTCTCCCTGTGTCTGTTACGGTAGATAATCCTGTATATACCTAGTTATATATGGTATTACTACACTTGACTCCCTATGTCTGTTACGGTAGATAATCCTGTATATACTTAGTTAGATATAGTATTACTACACTTGTCTCCCTGTGTCTGTTACGGTAGATAATCCTGTATATACCTAGTTAGATATAGTATTACTACACATGACTCCCAGTGTCCGTCACGGTAGATAATCCTGTATATACCTAGTTATATATGGTATTACCACACTTGACTCCCTATGTCTGTTACGGTCGATAATCCTGTATATACCTAGTTATATATAGTATTACTACACTTGTCTCCCTGTGTCTGTTACGGTAGATAATCCTGTATATACCTAGTTATATATGGTATTACTACACTTGACTCCTTGTGTCCGTCACGGTAGATAATCATGTATATACCTAGTTATATATGGTATTACTACACTTGACTCCCTATGTCTGTTACGGTAGATAATCCTGTATATACCTAGTTATATATGGTATTACTACACTTGTCTCCCTGTGTCTATTACTGTAGATAATCCTGTATATACCTAGTTAGATATAGTATTACTACACATGACTCCCAGTGTCCATCACGGTAGATTATCCTGTATATACCTAATTAGATATAGTTTTACTACACTTGACTCCCTGTGTCCGTCACGGTAGATAATCCTGTATATACCTAGTTATACATGGTATTACTACACTTGACTCCCTGTGTCTGTTACTGTAGATAATCCTGTATATACGTAGTTAGATATAGTATTACTACACTTGATTCCCTGTGTCCGTCACGGTAGTTAATTCTATATACACCTAGTTATAAATGGTATTAATAAACTTGACTTCGTGTGTCTGTTACGGTAGATAATGATGTATACACCTAGTTAGATATAGTGTTACTACACTTGACTCCCTGTGTCCGTCAAGGTAGATAATTCTATATAGACCTAGATATAAATGGTATTAATACACTTGACTCCGTGTGTCTGTTACGGTAGATAATCATGTATATTCCTAGTTAGATATATTGTTACTACACTTGACTCCCTGTGTCCGTTACGGTAGATAATCCTGTATATACCTAGTTATATATAGTATTACTACACTTGACTCCCTGTGTCTGTTACGTTAGATAATCCTGTATATTCCTAGTAAGATATAGTGTTACTACACTTGACTACCTGTGTACGTCACGGTAGATAATCCTGTATATACCTAGTTATATATGGTATTACTACACTTGACTGCCTGTGTTTGTTACGGTAGATAATCCTGTATACACCAAGTTTAATATGGTATTAATACACTTGACTCCCTGTGTCTGTTACGGTAGATAATCCTGTATATACTGATTTATATAGGGTATTACTACACATGACTCCCTGTGTCTGTTACGTTAGATAATCCTGTGTATACCTAATTAGATATAGTATTACTACACTTGACTCCCTGTGTTCGTCACGGTAGATAATTCTGTACTTATCGCAATAAATATAGTGTTACTATACTTGACTCCTTGTGTCCGTCACTGTAGATAATCCTGTATATACCTAGTTAGATATAGTATTACTACACTTGACTCCCTGTGTCCGTCACGGTAGATAATCCTTTATATACCTAGTTAGATATAGTATTACTACACTTAACTCCCTGTGTCTGTCACGGTAGATAATCCTGTATATACCTAGTTAGATATAGTATTACTACACATGACTCCCTGTGTCTGTTACGGTAGATAATCCTGTATATACCTAGTTAGATATATTGTTACTACACATGACTCCCTGTGTCTGTTACGGTAGATAATCCTGTATATACTTAGTTAGATATAGTATTACTACACTTGACTCCCTGTGTCTGTCACGGTAGATAATCCTGTATATACCTAGTTAGATATAGTGTTACTACACTTGACTCCCTGTGTCCGTTACGGTTGATAATCCTGTATATATCTAGTTATATGTGGTATTTCTACACTTGACTCCCTGTGTCCGTCACGGTAGATAATCCTGTATATACCTAGTTAGATAAAGTGTTACTACACTTGACTCCCTGATTCCGTCACGGTAGATAATCCTGTATATACCTAGTTAGATAAAGTGTTACTACACTTGACTCCCTGATTCTGTCACGGTAGATAATCCTGTATATACATAGTTATATATAGTGTTACTACACTTCACTCCCTGTGTCTGTTACGGTAGAAAATCCTGTATATACATAGTTATATAAGGTATACCTGTACTTGACTCCCTGTGTCCGTCACGGTAGATAATCCTGTATATACATAGTCATATATGGTTTTACTACACTTGGACTCCCTGTGTCCGTCACGGTAGATAATTATTGCATAGCCTTGTAATCGTGCTGTATGGAAGATATTCACTTTAGCAAGGTTTTCAGCCATTTTGGATACATTTTTTCGGCTACCAGACGTCATTGCTGCATCAAATTATAATTCATCACAAAACCTTTGTCGTTAATATAAACAATTTTGAGTGTTTTAATTCGATGTTTTAAAAGATCTACTAATTGTTTTTTGAAAAATAATTATTTCCAATTCACGTCCGTTCACATTTGAATATTTTCGGTTGAAAATTTTGGGCGGAATAAATTTTTATGCTTTAAAAGAAACACGTTAAGAAAATGTTTTAAACGTATCCTCAAGAAATATTAATTTGGTATAATGCCCCAAGAAGGATACAAGCAGAAAATCCTCACAGCCGTTGTAGACAAAGCTATGGTGGAAATCGGAATTTTATTATATTTCTAGATCTATTTTTGAAAATCCGCTGTGTTCGATTCTAAAAAAGTGACATGGAGTCGTCACACTGATATCAAACATCACCGTTCACGACACATGAACGGACAAACTGATTGTGTCTCCTGATTTTTTTTTTGTGTAATAATAATTTGAATGATATGTATTTAACATGTTATTATATATTTTGATCAAGAAAAACATAATGATTATAGTTAAATCAGTATTTAAACATAAATCGTTCACTATTATATTTAGCCCCTGCTCAATTCCGGAGGTGTTTCAATTGCGAGGATGTCAACGATCCGAAAGGTTGCGAACACGTGACCGAGTGTGACAGAGACGAGGTTTGTGTCGAAATTGTTTACCAAAATATTAGCCTCATCCTTTAATTTTTGTAGTTGTGTCTGTGGTAAGATATGCTTAAGATAGTATTTGACATTTGGTATTTATTAATTTATTATAAAACTGTCAAAAACTCAGTTTAATTAAAAGTTTACACGGTACAAACTTATCTTAAACTATTTGTATTAGATTTCTATTTGCCATTTTGCTGGTTTACTACAAATAGTCACAGAACTTCTGTGTATTTATTTGCCTTTTCTGTCCAAAATATTTAAGGCCTGTTTCTTGTAGTAAAGTGTATGCCGGGTCCGAAATGTTTTTTCTTTCTTACTTACGGCTGTTGGGGGCGTTTTGTCACAAATGCAAGATGGTCGCAAATATCATCTTCAAATAGAAAAAAGTTAATGAAACGAAAGAAAGCAAGGGTGTCTCATTTTTATTACTAAGTAAAATAGACATATTTCATGAGTATAAATATTTACCTGTTCTTAATGAGCAATTCAGCCATAGACCAGCAAACACCAATGGGAGCTGAGTAGAATATAGTGACAGAAAAGTCATGGCCAAGTCAGTTAAAGGGAGTGTATCAGGATAAATCAATATAAATGTCTTAAAAAATAAAATAATTATAAAGATGGATAAAAAGCATCTCATTATCATTAATAAATATAACCGAACAGTTTAGTAGGTCAAATCAAACAAATCATGACAAAATCGATATATAAAATGGAGTGATAATTTTGGAACAAAAACCCCATTCTGAAAATAAGAAGGATTAAAATACTGTTTGATGACCTTCTTTGGCATAACAGACACTCAAATATGGTGGTTTCATTTAAAGTCATTTTATTCACATGTTTATATATTTCTCATATAAGTTCAAAGTCACAAAGCTAACATTTTAAACTTACTAAAGTTAGTCTTAAACTGACCTACCCTAACCAAAGTTCTTCCCTAACTGATTAAACTGTCATCCTCCAAAAGAGGCCTCGAGCTCTTTTCGCTGATTGGTCAACTCGTTACTACCTGACTATAGATCAGTTTCTTAATTACTGAGTCCATTAAACATGCCCATATCTTATCACAAAACCGCCTGTCATCTCTTTATTAAGATAAGCCTAAAGCTACTACTGCCTGTCTTCTCCTTTTTATCTGCCTGTCATATCATCTCAAGCTGACGCATAGACCTTTGGTGTTGATGACCACTGTATACAGAACTGTATATTACACAATTTTAAAACAGCCCCTCTGATTTTTTATATTTTATGAAAAAATAATAATATAACAATTCGCATCGCCATTCTGACATATTCTAAGATGAAACAAATTTTACTACGTGTAAACGTATCAAATTGAAATCAAAATGAAATTACGCGACTCATTCAATACGGCACAAAATGTGTTGCCATTTTAAGCGGGAAATATATTTTAATCTAACCTAATCATCTTTTTGGCAATGAGGAATCAGTGATTATTGAACAAAAATTTATTGAACAAAAATTTATTTGGCCAATTTTAAAATGTTGAAAAATCCTGATAAATTCCCTTCAATAGTTTACATAAATGTTAATTGACCACCATGATTAGATGTTGAAGAAGTAACAATGAAACAGTTCTAGCGACTTAAGGAGATAAATGTGTACCAATAGCCTGCTATTAGCTCTGGCCGAACCAGCTATACAGATATGACTGTGTACCAATAGCCCGCTATTAGCTCCGGCCGAACCAGCTATACAGATATGACTGTGTACCAATAGCCTGCTATTAGCTCTGGCCGAACCAGCTATACAGATATAACTGTGTACCAATAGCCCGCTATTAGCTCCGGCCGAACCAGCTATACAGATATGACTGTGTACCAATAGCCTGCTATTAGCTCTGGCCGAACCAGCTATACAGATATAACTGTGTACCAATAGCCCGCTATTAGCTCCGGCCGAACCAGCTATACAGATATATGACTGTGTACCAATAGCCCGTTATTAGGTCTGGCCGAACCAGCTATACAGATATGACTGTGTACTAATAGCCGGCTATTAACTCTGGCCGAACCAGCTATACAGATATGACTGTGTACCAATAGCCCGTTATAAGCTCTGGCCGAACCAGCTATACAGATATGACTGTGTAACAATAGCCCACTATTAGCTCTGGCCGAACCATTCTTACAGATATGACTGTGTACCAATAGCCCTCTTTTAGCTCTGGCCGAACCATTCTTACAGATATGACTGTGTACCAATAGCTAAAAGTACAGAGAGTATCGGTTTGACTTTGAAACTATGTCGTATGAAGAATTGCTTGATGGATTATATTGTGCAATAAATCCTTCCAACAGAAGCCTGACGAAACTACGTGTTGTAACTAATGGTAAGCAAGTAGCCGAGGGTAAGCAAGTAGCCGATAACGCCAAACTGTGTTGTAACTAATGGTAAGCAAGTATCCGAGGGTAAGCAAGTAGCCGATAACGCCAAACTGTGTTGTAACTAATGGTAAGCAAGTAGCCGATAACGCCAGACTGTGTTGTAACTAATGGTAAGCAAGTAGCCGAGGGTAAGCAAGTAGCCGATAACGCCAAACTGTGTTGTAACTAATGGTTAGCAAGTAGCCGATAACGCCAAACTGTGTTGTAACTAATGGTAAGCAAGTAGCCGAGGGTAAGCAAGTAGCCGATAACGCCAAACTGTGTTGTTACTTATGGTAAGCAAGTAGCCGAGGGTAAGCAAGTAGCCGATAACGCTAAACTGTGTTGTTACTAATGGTAAGCAAGTAGCCGAGGGTAAGCAAGTAGCCGACAACGCCAAACTGTGTTGTAACTAATGGTAAGCAAGTAGCCGAGGGTAAGCAAGTAGCCGATAACGCCAAACTGTGTTGTAACTAATGGTAAGCAAGTAGCCAATAACGCCAAACTGTGTTGTAACTAATGGTAAGCAAGTAGCCGAGGGTAAGCAAGTAGCCGATAACGCCAAACTGTGTTGTAACTAATGGTAAGCAAGTAGCCGAGGGTAAGCAAGTAGCCGATAACACCAAACTGTGTTGTTACTAATGGTAAGCAAGTAGCAGAGGGTAAGCAAGTAGCCGATAACGCCAAACTGTGTTGTTACTAATGGTAAGCAAGTAGCCGAGGGTAAGCAAGTAGCCGATAACGCAAAACTGTGTTGTAACTAATGGTAAGCAAGTAGCCGATAACGCCAAACTGTGTTGTAACTAATGGTAAGCAAGTAGCCGAGGGTAAGCAAGTAGCCGATAACGCCAAACTGTGTTGTAACTAATGGTAAGCAAGTAGCCGAGGGTAAGCAAGTAGCCGATAACGCCAAACTGTGTTGTAACTAATGGTAAGCAAGTAGCCGAGGGTAAGCAAGTAGCCGACAACGCCAAACTGTGTTGTAACTTATGGTAAGCAAGTAGCCGAGGGTAAACAAGTAGCCGATAACGCCAAACTGTGTTGTAACTAATGTTAAGCAAGTAGCCGATAATGCCAAACTATGTTAGGGACTGTATTGAGAAGTGGACATCGTGGTGTGAAGCTTTAACAAATAGCCGTTTCCTTGGTGAAGGTCGGTTTGAAACGTCAATATATTGCAGAAAAATGAAAAACAATGGCTCATGTGCAGGAGAAATGCTAAGAAACTTTCTCTGTCGCAGGTCTGGTTAAATAAACTTGCAACCTGCACTGTATGCACTGTAGTATTCATCGTCTATGATGATATTCTTCAGATTTCTCTTCAGTGAAGGAATTGGCCATACACAGTTCTTGTTTATTAGCTAACTGCAGAAGACCAGTGATATCTTTTCATGGAAACGGATCGATTAAAAACGAAATTACTACAGCAGGCACGAAGAAGCAAACTCAAAATTTGTATTATATCTTACGAACTTAAATTGAAAAAAAACTTGGATAGCCTGCAAATGTCACAACCGAGGATTATTTGGATGTTTACAGGCCAGGTGATTCAGAGGATGAGTATGAGACATGATTAAGACAGTGACTTTAATGTAATATAATACAGTGACTTTAATGTAATATAATACAGTGACTTAAATGTAATATAATACAGTGCACTTTAAGAACTCTTTGTGAGACGTTATTTTGTGGGATTTTACACTTAGCAGTAAGTTATGATGTATCTTCAGGTTATGGACATGTCGTTACTACTTGGTGAGAAATGATAGCATCCACAGTACTCAGTAATGTGTGAATAAGAAAACTAACAAATAACAATAGCAAACACAACAAACATAGAAAATATAGCAATATAGCAAACATAGCAAACAACAAATATAACAAACAAAGCAAATATAGCAAGTATAGCACATATAGCAAATATAGCAAACATAGCAAATATAGAAAATATAGTAAACAGCATATATAGCAAACATAGCAAACATAACAAAGCAAATCCTAGCGATATTGAACATTGTTATTAATAAATTAATATAGCAAACATAGCAAATATAGCGAGCATAGCAAATATAGCAAACAACAAATATGGCAAATGTAGTAAACATAGCAAATATAGAAAATATATCAAACATAGCAAATATAGCAAACATAACAAATATAACAAACAACAAATATAGCAAATCTAGTCAACAAAGCAAATATAGAAAATATAACAAACATATCATATAAAGCAAATATATCGAATATAGTAAACATAGCAAACATAACATAGCAAATTCAAGTGATATTAAACATTGTTAATTATAAATTAATATAGAAAACAGCAAATAAAGCAAACATGACAAATATAGCAAACAAAGCAAACATAACATAGCAAATTCAAGCGATATTTAACATTGTTATTAACGAGGAGTTTTGAAATTGTACCGGATTTAAAGTAATTACTCATGTTGGTCCACCAAAGTAATTATGAAGCAAAATGTTTTAACTGCTAAAATGTATTAAAATTTACCATGTTTAACTAAAATAGCATTGTAACCAAGTGATTATCGAGATATTACCCCTGTATAATTGTAACCAAGTGATTATCGAGATGTCTCCCCTGTATAATTGTAACCAAGTGATTATCGAGATGTCTCCCCTGTATAATTGTAACCAAATGATTATCGAGTTGTCTCCCCTGTATAATTGTAACCAAGTGATTATCGAGATGTCTCCCCTGTATAATTGAAACCAAGTGATACCAAGTGATTATCGAGATGTCTCCCCTGTATAATTGTAACCAAGTGATTATAATTGTAACCAAGTGATTATCGAGTTGTTTCCCCTGTATAATTGTAACCAAGTGATTATCGAGTTGTTTCCCCTGTATAATTGTAACCAAGTGATTATAATTGTAACCAAGTGATTATCGAGTTGTTTCCCCTGTATAATTGTAACCAAGTGATTATCGAGATGTTTCCCCTGTATAATTGTAACCAAGTGATTATCGAGTTATTTCCCCTGTATAATTGTAACCACGTGATTATCGAGTTATTTCCCCTGTATAATTGTAACCAAGTGATTATCGAGTTATTTCCCCTGTATAATTGCTGAAGGAAATATTCTTCTAAGACCAACATTTGAAATAAAAACTTGAAAACAGCCATATAGTGAACATGAAATCATAACATGAAACATAATCATTAATTCGTTTATAACATTGCTTTGTTAGAGGCAAAGAAGACTAATATATAGCAGATACAGATATTCCAGTTTGTATTTAGCAGAAGTAGCAGAATATTATCTAATTTATTACTAAACTTATTTATTACTTTCAGAAACATTTTTGAATGAAAGTTTGGCCAAAGCAATCAACAAAATGCATATATCTGCAGAAAAAAAACACTCTTTCTTTTTCAGTTGTGTCCCTTACTAGAAGACACTGTTTTATACTTGTATTTACCATCAGATATACCTTACAATAAACAAAAACACTGTTTATCTAAATTTGGATATATTTTTCACCGATTGTTTAATTTATCATAATCATGTTCATGTATTGCAACATATGGTGGCCGATTTGGCGGCCATCTTGAATAGTAAGAGATGAATTTTCAGCAAGCATTTTACATCTTAGACAAGAAACAGGTCTCAAAAACATTATGGACATAAACAGTTAATATCAACCCATAAGCTCTATGACGAAATGTGCGTGCGTGCGTGCGTGTTCGAATTTCAAATGAATTTAAAGGACCGGGAAATGCATTTTGAAATAGAACCAAACAAGAATTATTATTGACCGCCATTAAGTGACTATTCCGCGGGAGCACTTCTTGTTGTCAATGGGAGGTTATAATTCCTGTTGCTAGTGGGAGTGTTATAATACCTATTGCCAATGGGAGTGTTATACTCGTGTTGCCAGTGGAAGTGTTATACTTCCTTTTGCCAGTGGGAATGTTATACTTCCTGCTGCCATTGGGAGTGTTTTACTTCCTGTTGCCAATGGGAGTGTTATATTTCCTGTTGTCAATGGGAATATTATATTTCGTGTTGCCAATGGAAGTTGTATACTTCCTTTTGTTTATGGGAGTGTTATACTTCGTGTTGCCAGTGGGAGTGTTATACTTCGTGTTGCCAGTGGGAGTGTTATACTTCGTGTTGCTAGTGAGAGTGTTATACTTCCTGTTGCCAGTGGAAGTGTTATACTTCGTGTTGCCAGTGGGAGTGTTATACTTCGTGTTGCCAGTGGGAGTGTTATACTTCGTGTTGCCAGTGGGAGTGTTATACTTCCTGTTTCCAGTGGAAGTGTTATACTTCGTGTTGCCAATGGGAGTGTTATACTTCCTGTTGCCAGTGGAAGTGTTATACTTCCTGTTGCCATTGGGAGTGTTATACTTCGTGTTGCCAGTGGGAGTGTTATACTTCGTGTTGCCAGTGGGAGTGTTATACTTCGTGTTGCCAGTGGGAGTGTTATACTTCCTGTTGCCAATGGGAGTGTTATACTTATGGATACTTTCTATTACAGCAATGTTCTGTACACAAGAAGGAAGTAGCCACGCACGAGTTCCATTATAAGATGTCATGCATGAGTAATTATGTAAGTATTCATATCCAGTGATTGAATAAATTTATGAATCAAGTGGTATGTTTCTTTTATATGGATACAAGTTTAGTTGACCATGTCTTCCACTTGAGGTATGTCAACCGAAATACAATCAACCGGGAAGGATCGTGCATGCCAATAACTCATTTATGATTCAAAGCGAAGAGAACGCTAACTACCTTGGTCGGGTTGAAATGGTATGGTGGAGAAGTGTATTCTTTTTCAAAATTCTATTCTAAGCAGTATTGAGCTTTATTCTCCTAGATAAAACATTTCCCAGAATCAGATTTCAGTATCATCTTCATCAGTTGTCGAAAAATTTTCTGATTTTGATTTTGTTTATATCACATAAAACTATAGAATTTCAGCATAATAAATACAAATTAACAAATATATAAATCAGATTAAGAAGATGTTAAGCTTTTCCAACCGCCAAATTGACTGTGAAATAATATAATATGTTCATGGCGTATTCTGAAAGGCCGTGTCACTCGTAATTCTTGATCGATTTTCAATAATTTTAATTAGCTCTCCAAGAACTACAATAGACTTTAGTTAGCTCTCCTAGAACTACAATAAACATTAGTTAGCGCTCCAAGAACTACAATAAACTTTAGTTAGCTCTCCTAGAACTACAATAGGCTTTAGTTAGCTTTCCAAGAACTACAATAGACTTTAGTAAGCTCTCCAAGAACTACAATAGACTTTAGTTAGCTCTCCTAGAACTACAATAGATTTTAGTTAGTTCTCCTAGAACTACAATATACTTTAGTTAGCTCTCCTAGAACTACAATAAACTTTAGTTAGCTTTCCAAGAACTACAATAAACTTAAGTAAGATCTCCTAGAACTACATTGTGTTTCTTATATAGAAATATTAAGACTATCAAAGTCGAATGATAAATGAAAAATTGAAATGGTACCGCAATTGTTTTTTTTCGAGCGAAACATATTGTATACATTTAATCCCAATGACCAGTTCTGATCAACTATTTGTATCTCGTTGATTTGATAAGAGATTTTAATTACCTTTTCAGTTTCTGAAACTAGATATGCTAAGCTCAGCTTTTAAACATTATTAAAATCAGTTAGTAAATAAAAAGTGAATATGCACTTTAAGTTACTATTTCTTAAATCAAAATTTAACATTAACGCCATGTTTTACATCTGTCCCTTATTCGACACATGCGTATACGTCACCCTTGCACAGTGAATATATATTACACAATATGTGACGCATTTTAGTCGCGCATTAATTTCGCATTAGCTTTTGTTAAACTTACAATAGTTCTCAGGTCTTATGTATTCTGAATTCATTTCAGCATCATTACGTGGTCTTTAATTTATTAGAAGTTCTTTTCACAAGCTTTAAGCTGATATAGCGTCAGCAATTCGGCATTTCTTCTGTAGCCTTGGGGCGAGTTCCAGGCCCAAAAAGGATACCACAATATAGAATGTGTTTTTCGATTTAATGACCAATTAGCGTGTTCCTTGTATAACACTGTATCAAAGTAACGGTTTTTGACAAGTCGAGAAAATAGGTCCTAACAATGTCACATGGTTTAACAAATAAACCTCTGTTTAAAGAGAAAATCAAATTGTTATTTAATACATTTGTTATGCTACAGATATCTTTGTTGTCCACCGTTGCAAAGAAATAAAACAATTAAACTTTATTTTGGTTGCAAGTACTGGTTTTACTCAGATACTTGTTGTAGGTGACGTATAGTGTGCTGACACAATAAATATTAAACAAAAGTCTCACAAATGATGTGAAATTGCAGTTATGTATGTACCATTTGTTTTGTTTCGGTTTCAGCAATGTTCAGCTATAGCTCAAGCAGTCAGCATAACGTCATCTACACTCGGATGCTACAAATGCTGCAATGGAAGTGACTATTGCAACTTTAACGTTTGCGACGGATGGGTTGGTAAGTTTTACACTTGATTCAAACGTTTGTGACGGATGGGTTGGTAAGTTTTACAATTGATTTGAGCTTTTGTGACGGATGGGTTGGTAAGATTTACACTTGATTTTACCGTTTGTGACGGATGGATTGGTAAATTTTACACTTGCATTAAGCGTTTGTGATGGATGGGTTGATAAGTTTTACACTTGAATTAAGCGTTTGCAACGGATGGGTTGGTGAGTTTTACACTTAATTTAAGCATTTGCAACGGATGGGTTGGTAAGTTTTTCACTTTTTCACTTGATTTAACCGTTTGTGACGGTTGGGTTGGTAATTAACCGTTTGCTACGGATGGGTTGGTACGTTTTACACTTGATTTAATTGTTTGTGAAGAATGAGTTTGTAAGTTTTACAGTTGAATTAAGCTTTGTGACTGATGGGTTTGTAAGTTTCACTCTTGATTTAAGCTTTGTGACAGATGGGTTGGTAAGTTTTTCACTTGATTTAACCGTTTGTAACGGATGGGTTGGTAATTAACCTTTTGCGACGGATGGGTTGGTACGTTTTACAGTTGATTTAATTGTTTGTGACGAATGGGTTGGTAAGTTTTACACTTGAATTAAGCGTTTGTGACGGATGAGTTTGGAAGTTTTACATTTGAATTAAGCTTTGTGACGGATGGGTTAGCAAGCTTTACTCTTGATTTGAGCTTTGTGACAGATGGGTTGGTAAGTTTTACACTTTATTGAACCATTTGTGACGGATTGGTTGGTAAATTTTACACTTGAGTTAAGCGTTTCTGACGGATTGGTTGGTAAGTTTTAAACTTGAATTAAGCGTTTGTGACGGATGGGTTGGTAAGTTTTACACTTGATTTAAGCGTTTACGATGATGGGTTGGTTGGTAAGTTTAACACTTGATTAAAGCGTTTGTGACGGATGGGTTGGTAAATTTTACACTTGATTTAAGCGTTTACGATGATGGGTTGGTTGGTAAGTTTTACACTTGATTAAAACGTTTGTGACGGATGGGTTGGTAAATTTTACACTTGATTTAAGCGTTTGCAATGATGGGTTGGTAAGTTTTACACTTGATTTAACCGCTTGTGATGGATGGGTTGGTAAGTTTTACACTTGATTTAATCGTTTGCGACGGATGGGTTTGTAAGTTTTACACTTGATTAAACCAATAGTGACGGATTGGTTGGTAATTTACCGTTTGCGACGGATGGGTTGGTACGTTTTACACTTGATTAAATTGTTTGTGACGGATGAGTTTGTAAGTTTTACACTTGAATTAACCGTTGATGACGGATGGATTGGTAAGTTTAACACTTTAATTAAGCGTTTGTGATGGATGGGTTGGAAAGTTTTACACTTGATTACAGCGTTAGCGACGGATGGGTTGTAAGTTTTACACCTAATTTAACCAAAAGTGACGGATCGGTTGGTAATTAACCGTTTCCGACGGATTGGTTGATACGTTTTACATTTAATTTAACCAAAAGTGACGGATGTGTTGGTAATTAACCGTTTGCGACGTATGGGTTGGTACGTTTTACACATGATTTAAGGACTCACACCACTATTATCTCCCTTGAGTAGATGAAGGAGGTAGAAATAAAACATTAGTTCTCTTTTTTTCTTTTTTCAGGACTTTGTAATGCAATGGTTTGTTTTGTGCTAGCATGAGTTAAATGTCATTATTTTAGAAATCACCACTGAATGTTTGATGCTTTTTGGACAGTTCTATATCATTTCAGAATTGTTGGTTCGAACTGTGAATAGTTGACACATTATTACTCGTGAAATTGACAGGTCTCACAAAAGCATTGAATTTAAAAAGAAAACCTGGTCAAGGTATGCTTTTTTTCCTTTAAAATTTGCATATCTTGAACCAGTGAAGAATTTGAGCCCAGACACATGCTGCAGAATTTGATTTTCACTCTGTTTTGGACATAAATGTTACAAATGGAGCCCTATGGGAAATGTAATAGTGGTGTGAGACGTTAATTGTTCTTGGCGGATGGGTAGGTAACTTTTACTCTTGAATAAATCGTTTGTGACAGATGGGATGGTAAGTTTTGCACTTCATTTAATCGTTTGTGACGGATTGGTTGGTAATTTACCTTTTGCGACGGATGGGTTGGTACGTTTTACACTTGCATTAAGCGTTTGCGACTAATGGGCTTGTAAGTTTTACACTTGGTTTAACCGTTTTTGACGGATAGGTTGGTAAGTTTTACATTTGATTTAAGCGTTTGTGACGGATGGATTGGTAATTTTTACACTTGATTTAACCGTTTGTGACGGATGGGTTGGTAAGTTTTACACTTGATTTTAGCGTTTGTGACGGATGAGTTAATTAGTTTTACACTTGATTCAACCGTTTTGGACTTAAGTTAAGCGTTTCTGATGGATTGTTTGGTTAGTTTTACTCTTGATTTAACCGTTTGTGACGGAAAGGTTGGTAAGTTTTACACTTGGTTTTACCGTTTGTGACGGATGGATTGGTAAGTTTTACAACTGAATTAAGGGTTTGTGGCAGAATGGTTGCTAAGGTTTACACTTGAATTAAGCGTTTGTGACGGATGGCTTAGTAAGTTTTACTCTTGATTTAAGCTTTGTGACGGTTTGGTTGGTAAGTTTTACACTTAATTGAACCGTTTGTGACGGATTAGTTGGTAATTTAACTCTTAATTTAAACTTTGTGACGAATAGGTTGGTAAGTTTTACACTTGATTTGAGCGTTTGTGACGGATCGGTTGGTAAGTTTTACACTTGATTTAAGCGTTTGCAATTATGGGTTGGTTGGTAATATTTACACTTGATTTAAGCGTTTTTGACGGATGGGTTGGTAAGTTTTACACTTGCTTTAACAGTTTGTGACGGATGTGTTGGTAAGTTTTACACTTGATTTAGGTGTTTGTGACGGATGTGTTGGTAAATTTTACACATGATTTAAGCGTTTGTGACGGATGTGTTGGTAAGTTTTACACTTGATTTAACCGTTTGTGACGGATGGGTTGGTAAGTTTTACACTTGATTTAAGCGTTTGCGACTGCTTGGTTTGTAAATTTTACACTTTTTTTAAAGGATAGTGAGGGATAGGTTGGTAATTAACCGTTTGCGACGGATAGGTCGGAAAGTTTTACACTTCATTAAATCGTTTTTGACGGATTGGTTGGTAAGTTTTACACTTGATTTAAGCGTTTGTGCTGGATGGGTTGGTAAGTCTAACCCTTGATTGAAGCGTTTGCGACGGATGGGTTTTTAAGTTTTACACTTAATTTAACCGAAAGTTACGGATATGTTGGTAATTAACCGTTTGCAACGGATGGGTTGGTAAGTTTTACTCTTGAATTAATCGTTTGTGACGGACCGGTTGGTACGTTTTCCACTTTATTAAATCGTTTGTAAAGGATGGGTTGGTGATTTACCGTTTGCGACAGATGGGTTGGTACATTTTACACCTTATTTAACCGAAAGTGACGGATGGGTTGATAATTAACAGTTTGCGACGGATGGGTAGGTAAGTTTTACTCTTTAATTAATCGTTTGAGACGGATCGGTTGGAAAGTTTTACACTTAATTTAATCGTTTGTGACGGATGTGTTGGTAATTAAATGTTTGCGACAGATGGGTTGATATGTTTTACTCTTGATATAATTGTTTGTGAAGGATAGGTTGGTAAGTTTTACACTTGAATTAAGCGTTTGCGACGAATGGCTTTGTAAGTTTTACACTTGAATAAAGTTTAGTGACGGATGGGTTAGTAAGTTTTACTCTTGATTTAAGCATTGTGACGGGTTGCTTGGTAAGTTTTACACTTTATTGGACCGTTTGTGACGGATGGATTGGTAAATTTTAAACTTGAATTAAGAGTTTGTGACGGATTGGTTGGTGAGTTTTACACTAGAATTAAGCGTTTGTGACTGATGGGTTTGTAAGTTTTACACTTGATTAACCGTTTGTGACGGATTGGTTGGTAAGTTTTACACTTGATTTAACCGTTTGTGACTGATTGTTTGGTAAGTTTTACACTTGATTTAAGCGTTTATGACGGATGGGTTTATAAATTACACCTATTTTAGCGTTTATGATGGATGGGTTGGTAAATTTTACACTTAATTTAACCGTTTATGACGGATGGATTTATAAATTACACCTATTTAAGCGTTTGTGATGGATGGGTTTGTAAATTTTACACTTAATTTAACCGTTTATGACGGATGTGTTTATAAATTACACCTATTTTAGTGTTTGTGATGGATGGGTTGGTAGATTTTACACTTAATTTAACCGTTTATGACGGATGTGTTTATAAATTACACCTATTTTAGTTTTTATGATGGATGGGTTGGTAAGTTTTACACTTAATTTAACCGTTTATGAAGGATGGGTTTAAAATTACACCTATTTTAGTGTTTGTGATGGATGGGTTTGTAAGTTTTACACTTAATTTAACCGTTTATGACGGATGGGTTTATAAATTACACCTATTTTAGTGTTTGTGATGGATGGGTTTGTAAGTTTTACACTTAATTTAACCGTTTATGACGGATGGGTTGGTAATTAACCGTTTGCAAAGGATGGGTTGGTGCGTTTTACACTTGATTTAATTGTTTGCGACGGATACGTTGGTAAGTTTTACACTTGAATTGAGCGTTTGGGAGGGATGGATTGGTAAATTTTACACTTTATTGAACAGTTTGTGATATATGGATTGGTAAGTTTAACATTTGAATTAAACGTTTGTGACGGATGGGTTGGTTATTTTTACACTTGATTTAAGCGTTTGCGACGGATGGGTTGGTAAGTTTTACACTTAATTTAACCTAAAATGACGGATGGGTTGGTAACCGTTTTCAACGGATGGGTTGGTGCGTTTTACACTTGATTTAATTGTTTGCGACGGATAGGTAGGTAAGTTTTACTCTTGAATTAATCGTTTGTGATGGATGAGTTGGTAATTAACCGTTTGTGACAGATGGGTTGGTACGTTTTACACTTGATTTAATTGTTTGTGACGGATGGGTTGGTAAGTTTTACACTTGAATTAAGCGTTTGTTACGTATGGGTTTGTAAGTTTTACACTTCATTTTATCGTTTATGACGGATGGGCTGGTAAAAACCCGGTTGCAACTGATGGATTGGTACGTTTTAGACTTGATTTAATTGTTTGTGACGGATGATGGGTTGGTAAGTTTTAAACTTGAATTAAGCGATTGCGACGGATGGATTGGTAAGTTTAACATTTGAATTAAGCGTTTGTGACGGATGGGTTGGTAATTAACTGTTTGCGACAGATGGGTTGATATGTTTTACTCTTGATATAATTGTTTGTGAAGGATAGGTTGGTAAGTTTTACACTTGAATTAAGCGTTTGCGACGAATGGCTTTGTAAGTTTTACACTTGAATAAAGTTTTGTGACGGATGGGTTAGTAAGTTTTACTCTTGATTTAAGCATTGTGACGGGTTGCTTGGTAAGTTTTACACTTTATTGGACCGTTTGTGACGGATGGATTGGAAAATTTTAAACTTGAATTAAGAGTTTGTGACGGATTGGTTGGTGAGTTTTACACTAGAATTAAGCGTTTGTGACTGATGGGTTTGTAAGTTTTACACTTGATTTAACCGTTTGTGACGGATTGGTTGGTAAGTTTTACACTTGATTTAACCGTTTGTGACTGATTGTTTGGTAAGTTTTACACTTGATTTAAGCGTTTGTAACGGATGGGTTAGTAAATTATACACTTGATTTAAGAATTTGCAACGGATGGGTTGGTAAGTTTTACGCTTGATTTAAGCGTTTGTGACGGATAGGTTGGTAAATTTTACACTTGATTTAAGCGTTTGTGACGGATGGGTTAGTAAGTTTTACACTTAATTAGACCGAAAATTACGGATGGGTTGGTAATTAACAGTTTGCGACGGATGTGTAGGTAAGTTTTACTCTTGAATTTATCGCTTGTTACGGATCGGTTGCTAAGTTTTACACTTCATTTAATCGTTTGTGACGGATGGGTTGGTAATAAACCGTTTGCGACATATGGGTTAGAACGTTTTACATTTGATATAATTGTTTGTGACGGATAGATTGGTAAGTTTTACACTTGAATTAAGCGTTTGCGACGAATGGCTTTGTAAGTTTTACACTTGAATTAAGCTTTGTGACGGATAGGTTAGTAAGTTTTACTCTTGATTTAAGCTTTTTGACGGATTGCTTGGTAAGTTTTACACTTTATTGGACCGTTTGTGACGGATGGGTTGGTAAATTTTACACTTGAGTTAAGAGTTTGTGACGGATTGGTTGGTAAGTTTTACACTAGAATTAAGCGTTTGTGACGGATGGGTTTGTAAGTTTTACACTTGATTTGAACCGTTTGTGACGGATGGGTTAGTTAATTTTACACTTGAGTTAATCGTTTGAGACGGATTGATTGGTAGGTTTTACACTAGAATTAAGCGTTTGTGACGGATGCGTTGGTAAGTTTTACACTTGATATAACCGTCTGTGACTGATGGGTTGGTAAGTTTTACACTTGATTTAAGCGTTTGTAACGGATGGGTTGGATGGGTTGGTAAGTTTTACACTTGATTTAAGCGTTTGTGACGGATGGGTTGGTTAGTTTTACACTTGATTTAAGCGTTTGTGACAGATGGGTTTGTAAGTTTTTAACTTGATTTAAGCGTTTGTGACGGATGAGTTGGTAAGTTTTACTCTTGATTCAACCATTTTAGACGGATGGATTGGTAAGTTTTATATTTGAATTAAGCATTTATGACAGATTGGTTGGTAAATTTTACACTTGATTTAAGCGTTTGCGACGGATGGGTTTGTAAGTTTTACACTTGATTTAACGGATAGTAACGGATGGGTTGGTCATTAACCGTTTGCGACGGATAGGTTGGTACGTTTTACACTTGATTAAATAGTATGTGACGGATGGGTTTGTAAGCTTTACACTTGATTTAACAGTTTGTGACGGATACGTTGGTAAGTTTAACATTTGAATTAAGCGTTTGTGACGGATGGGTTGGTTATTTTTACACTTGATTTAAGCGTTTGCGACGGATGGGTTGGTAAGTTTTACACTTAATTTAACCTAAAATGACGGATGGGTTGGTAATTAACCGTTTGCAAAGGATTGGTTGGTGCGTTTTACACTTGATTTAATTGTTTGCGACGGATACGTTGGTAAGTTTTACACTTGAATTGAGCGTTTGGGAGGGATGGATTGGTAAATTTTACACTTTATTGAACAGTTTGTGATAGATGGATTGGTAAGTTTAACATTTGAATTAAACGTTTGTGACGGATGGGTTGGTTATTTTTACACTTGATTTAAGCGTTTGCGACGGATGGGTTGGTAAGTTTTACACTTAATTTAACCTAAAGTGACGGATGGGTTGGTAATTAACCGTTTTCATCGGATGGGTTGGTGCGTTTTACACTTGATTTAATTGTTTGCGACGGATAGGTTTGTAAGTTTTATACTTGAATTAAGCGTTTGTGATGGATGGGGTTAGTAAGATTTACACTTGAATTAAGCTTTGTGTTTGATGGGTTAGTTAGTTTTACTCTTGATTTAAGCTTTGTGACGGTTTGGTTGATAAGTTTTACACTTGAGTTAAGCGTTTGTGACGGATTGGTTGTCAATGTTTTATTCTTGATTTAAGCTTTGTGGCGGATGGATTGGTAAGTTTTACATTTGATTTAACCGAAAGTGAGGGATGGGTTGGTAACTAACCGTTCGCAATGGATGGGTTGATACGTTTTACACTTGATTTAATTGTTTGCGACGGACGGGTAGGTAACTTTTACTGTTGGATAAATCGTTTGTAACGGATGGTTTGGTGAGTTTTACACTTCATCTAATCGTTGATGACGGACGAATTGGTAAGTTTAACACTTTATTTAAGCTTTGTGACGGATTGGTTGGTAAATTTTACACTTGATTTAAACCTTTGTGACTGATTGGTTGGTAAGTTTTACTCTTAATTTAAGTTTTGTGACGGCTGGGTTGGTAAGTTTAACACTTGATTTCAGCGTTTGCGATGGGTGGGTTGGTAAGTTTTACACTTGATTTCAGCGTTTGCGACGGATGGGTTGGTAACTTTTACTCTTGAATTAATCGTCATAACAACGGATGGTTTTGTGAGTTTTACTATTCATTAAATCGTTTAGGATGGATGGATGCGTAAGTTATACAATTGATTTAACCGTTTGTGACGGATGTGTTTATAAATTGCACCTATTTTTGCGTTTGTTATGGATGGGTTGGTAGGTGTTACACTTAATTTAACCGTTTATGACGGATGGGTTTATAAATTACACCTATTTTAGCGTTTATGATGGATGGGTTGGTAAATTTTACACTTAATTTAACCGTTTATGACGGATGGATTTATAAATTACACCTATTTAAGCGTTTGTGATGGATGGGTTTGTAAATTTTACACTTAATTTAACCGTTTATGACGGATGTGTTTATAAATTACACCTATTTTAGTGTTTGTGATGGATGGGTTGGTAGATTTTACACTTAATTTAACCGTTTATGACGGATGTGTTTATAAATTACACCTATTTTAGTCTTTATGATGGATGGGTTGGTAAGTTTTACACTTAATTTAACCGTTTATGAAGGATGGGTTTAAAATTACACCTATTTTAG
Source organism: Panopea generosa (assembly GCA_029582155.1). NCBI lineage: Eukaryota > Metazoa > Mollusca > Bivalvia > Adapedonta > Hiatellidae > Panopea > Panopea generosa. The sequence goes on along the minus strand of CM055912.1, from coordinate 23,287,150 downwards.
TGTTTGTGATGGATGGGTTTGTAAGTTTTACACTTAATTTAACCGTTTATGACGGATGGGTTTATAAATTACACCTATTTTAGTGTTTGTGATGGATGGGTTTGTAAGTTTTACACTTAATTTAACCGTTTATGACGGATGGGTTGGTAATTAACCGTTTGCAAAGGATGGGTTGGTGCGTTTTACACTTGATTTAATTGTTTGCGACGGATACGTTGGTAAGTTTTACACTTGAATTGAGCGTTTGGGAGGGATGGATTGGTAAATTTTACACTTTATTGAACAGTTTGTGATATATGGATTGGTAAGTTTAACATTTGAATTAAACGTTTGTGACGGATGGGTTGGTTATTTTTACACTTGATTTAAGCGTTTGCGACGGATGGGTTGGTAAGTTTTACACTTAATTTAACCTAAAATGACGGATGGGTTGGTAACCGTTTTCAACGGATGGGTTGGTGCGTTTTACACTTGATTTAATTGTTTGCGACGGATAGGTAGGTAAGTTTTACTCTTGAATTAATCGTTTGTGATGGATGAGTTGGTAATTAACCGTTTGTGACAGATGGGTTGGTACGTTTTACACTTGATTTAATTGTTTGTGACGGATGGGTTGGTAAGTTTTACACTTGAATTAAGCGTTTGTTACGTATGGGTTTGTAAGTTTTACACTTCATTTTATCGTTTATGACGGATGGGCTGGTAAAAACCCGGTTGCAACTGATGGATTGGTACGTTTTAGACTTGATTTAATTGTTTGTGACGGATGATGGGTTGGTAAGTTTTAAACTTGAATTAAGCGATTGCGACGGATGGATTGGTAAGTTTAACATTTGAATTAAGCGTTTGTGACGGATGGGTTGGTAATTAACTGTTTGCGACAGATGGGTTGATATGTTTTACTCTTGATATAATTGTTTGTGAAGGATAGGTTGGTAAGTTTTACACTTGAATTAAGCGTTTGCGACGAATGGCTTTGTAAGTTTTACACTTGAATAAAGTTTTGTGACGGATGGGTTAGTAAGTTTTACTCTTGATTTAAGCATTGTGACGGGTTGCTTGGTAAGTTTTACACTTTATTGGACCGTTTGTGACGGATGGATTGGAAAATTTTAAACTTGAATTAAGAGTTTGTGACGGATTGGTTGGTGAGTTTTACACTAGAATTAAGCGTTTGTGACTGATGGGTTTGTAAGTTTTACACTTGATTTAACCGTTTGTGACGGATTGGTTGGTAAGTTTTACACTTGATTTAACCGTTTGTGACTGATTGTTTGGTAAGTTTTACACTTGATTTAAGCGTTTGTAACGGATGGGTTAGTAAATTATACACTTGATTTAAGAATTTGCAACGGATGGGTTGGTAAGTTTTACGCTTGATTTAAGCGTTTGTGACGGATAGGTTGGTAAATTTTACACTTGATTTAAGCGTTTGTGACGGATGGGTTAGTAAGTTTTACACTTAATTAGACCGAAAATTACGGATGGGTTGGTAATTAACAGTTTGCGACGGATGTGTAGGTAAGTTTTACTCTTGAATTTATCGCTTGTTACGGATCGGTTGCTAAGTTTTACACTTCATTTAATCGTTTGTGACGGATGGGTTGGTAATAAACCGTTTGCGACATATGGGTTAGAACGTTTTACATTTGATATAATTGTTTGTGACGGATAGATTGGTAAGTTTTACACTTGAATTAAGCGTTTGCGACGAATGGCTTTGTAAGTTTTACACTTGAATTAAGCTTTGTGACGGATAGGTTAGTAAGTTTTACTCTTGATTTAAGCTTTTTGACGGATTGCTTGGTAAGTTTTACACTTTATTGGACCGTTTGTGACGGATGGGTTGGTAAATTTTACACTTGAGTTAAGAGTTTGTGACGGATTGGTTGGTAAGTTTTACACTAGAATTAAGCGTTTGTGACGGATGGGTTTGTAAGTTTTACACTTGATTTGAACCGTTTGTGACGGATGGGTTAGTTAATTTAAAACTTGAGTTAATCGTTTGAGACGGATTGATTGGTAGGTTTTACACTAGAATTAAGCGTTTGTGACGGATGCGTTGGTAAGTTTTACACTTGATATAACCGTCTGTGACTGATGGGTTGGTAAGTTTTACACTTGATTTAAGCGTTTGTAACGGATGGGTTGGATGGGTTGGTAAGTTTTACACTTGATTTAAGCGTTTGTGACGGATGGGTTGGTTAGTTTTACACTTGATTTAAGCGTTTGTGACAGATGGGTTGGTAAGTTTTTAACTTGATTTAAGCGTTTGTGACGGATGAGTTGGTAAGTTTTACTCTTGATTCAACCATTTTAGACGGATGGATTGGTAAGTTTTATATTTGAATTAAGCATTTATGACAGATTGGTTGGTAAATTTTACACTTGATTTAAGCGTTTGCGACGGATGGGTTTGTAAGTTTTACAATTGATTTAACGGATAGTAACGGATGGGTTGGTCATTAACCGTTTGCGACGGATAGGTTGGTACGTTTTACACTTGATTAAATAGTATGTGACGGATGGGTTTGTAAGCTTTACACTTGATTTAACAGTTTGTGACGGATACGTTGGTAAGTTTAACATTTGAATTAAGCGTTTGTGACGGATGGGTTGGTTATTTTTACACTTGATTTAAGCGTTTGCGACGGATGGGTTGGTAAGTTTTACACTTAATTTAACCTAAAATGACGGATGGGTTGGTAATTAACCGTTTGCAAAGGATTGGTTGGTGCGTTTTACACTTGATTTAATTGTTTGCGACGGATACGTTGGTAAGTTTTACACTTGAATTGAGCGTTTGGGAGGGATGGATTGGTAAATTTTACACTTTATTGAACAGTTTGTGATAGATGGATTGGTAAGTTTAACATTTGAATTAAACGTTTGTGACGGATGGGTTGGTTATTTTTACACTTGATTTAAGCGTTTGCGACGGATGGGTTGGTAAGTTTTACACTTAATTTAACCTAAAGTGACGGATGGGTTGGTAATTAACCGTTTTCATCGGATGGGTTGGTGCGTTTTACACTTGATTTAATTGTTTGCGACGGATAGGTTTGTAAGTTTTATACTTGAATTAAGCGTTTGTGATGGATGGGGTTAGTAAGATTTACACTTGAATTAAGCTTTGTGTTTGATGGGTTAGTTAGTTTTACTCTTGATTTAAGCTTTGTGACGGTTTGGTTGATAAGTTTTACACTTGAGTTAAGCGTTTGTGACGGATTGGTTGTCAATGTTTTATTCTTGATTTAAGCTTTGTGGCGGATGGATTGGTAAGTTTTACATTTGATTTAACCGAAAGTGAGGGATGGGTTGGTAACTAACCGTTCGCAATGGATGGGTTGATACGTTTTACACTTGATTTAATTGTTTGCGACGGACGGGTAGGTAACTTTTACTGTTGGATAAATCGTTTGTAACGGATGGTTTGGTGAGTTTTACACTTCATCTAATCGTTGATGACGGACGAATTGGTAAGTTTAACACTTTATTTAAGCTTTGTGACGGATTGGTTGGTAAATTTTACACTTGATTTAAACCTTTGTGACTGATTGGTTGGTAAGTTTTACTCTTAATTTAAGTTTTGTGACGGCTGGGTTGGTAAGTTTAACACTTGATTTCAGCGTTTGCGATGGGTGGGTTGGTAAGTTTTAAACTTGATTTCAGCGTTTGCGACGGATGGGTTGGTAACTTTTACTCTTGAATTAATCGTCATAACAACGGATGGTTTTGTGAGTTTTACTATTCATTAAATCGTTTAGGATGGATGGATGCGTAAGTTATACAATTGATTTAACCGTTTGTGACGGATGTGTTTATAAATTGCACCTATTTTTGCGTTTGTTATGGATGGGTTGGTAGGTGTTACACTTAATTTAACCGTTTATGACGGATGGGTTTATAAATTACACCTATTTTAGCGTTTATGATGGATGGGTTGGTAAATTTTACACTTAATTTAACCGTTTATGACGGATGGATTTATAAATTACACCTATTTAAGCGTTTGTGATGGATGGGTTTGTAAATTTTACACTTAATTTAACCGTTTATGACGGATGTGTTTATAAATTACACCTATTTTAGTGTTTGTGATGGATGGGTTGGTAGATTTTACACTTAATTTAACCGTTTATGACGGATGTGTTTATAAATTACACCTATTTTAGTCTTTATGATGGATGGGTTGGTAAGTTTTACACTTAATTTAACCGTTTATGAAGGATGGGTTTAAAATTACACCTATTTTAGTGTTTGTGATGGATGGGTTTGTAAGTTTTACACTTAATTTAACCGTTTATGACGGATGGGTTTATAAATTACACCTATTTTAGTGTTTGTGATGGATGGGTTTGTAAGTTTTACACTTAATTTAACCGTTTATGACGGATGGGTTTATAAATTACACCTATTTTAGTGTTTGTGATGGATGGGTTGGTAAGTTTTACACTTCATTTAACCGTTTATGACGGATGGGTTTATAAATTACACCTATTTTAGTGTTTGTGATGGATGGGTTTGTAAGTTTTACACTTAATTTAACCGTTTATGAAGGATGGGTTTAAAATTACACCTATTTTAGTGTTTGTGATGGATGGGTTTGTAAGTTTTACACTTAATTTAACCGTTTATGACGGATGGGTTTATAAATTACACCTATTTTAGTGTTTGTGATGGATGGGTTTGTAAGTTTTACACTTAATTTAACCGTTTATGACGGATGGGTTTATAAATTACACCTATTTTAGTGTTTGTGATGGATGGGTTTGTAAGTTTTACACTTAATTTAACCGTTTATGACGGATGGGTTTATAAATTACACATATTTTATTGTTTGTGATGGATGGGTTGGTAAGTTTACACTGATTTTAACGTCTTTGTCTGATGGTTCGTTAAATCAAACATTGTAATCATCAGAGTTTATTACGGGTGGTTGTGAACGCTTTACACTCAATTCAACGTTCGTATAGGATATGTCCGTATATATTTTACTTTTAGTTGATGTGATGGATAAATCGGAAATTATTTTCTTAATTTAGTTTAACTTTGTGACTGATAGGTGGATAAATTTTACAATAATTCTTACTTTCACGGGGATTGCATGGTATGTTTTACACTCATGAAACATTCGTGAAAGATTAGTGGGTATGTTTTACACTCATGTAACATTCGTGAACGATTGGGCGGTATGTTTTACACTTATGAAACATTCGTGAAACATTGGTGGGTATATTTTACACTCATGAAACATTCGTGAAAAATTGGTAGGTATGTTTTTTCACTCATGTAACATTCGTGAAAGATTGTTAGGTATGTTTAACACTCATGAAACATTCGTGAAAGATTGCTTGGTATGTTTTACACTTATGAAACATTAGTGAAAGATTGGTGGGTATGCTTTACACTCACATTACATCCGTAAAAGATTGGTGGGTATGTTTTACACTCATGTAACATTCGTAAAAGATTGGTTGGTATGTATAACACTCATGTAACGTTCGTGAAAGATTGATCGATATGCTTTACACTCACATTACATCCGTAAAATATTGGTGGGTATGTTTAACACTCATGTAACATTCGTAAAAGATTGGTTGGTATATATTACACTCATGTAACGTTCGTGATAGATTGGGCGGTATGTTTTACACTCAAGTTACATTCGTGAAAGATTGGTGGTATGTTTTACACTTATGAAACATTAGTGAAAGATTGGTTGGTATGTTTTACACTCACATTACATCTGTAAAAGATTGGTGGGTATGTTTTACACTCATGTAACATTCGTAAAAGATTGGTTGGTATGTATAACACTCATGTAACGTTCGTGAAAGATTGATCGGGATGCTTTACACTCACATTACATCCGTAAAATATCGGTGGGTATGTTTAACACTCATGTAACATTGGTAAAAGATTGGTTGGTATATATTACACTCATGTAACGTTCGTGATAGATTGGGCGGTATGTTTTACACTCAAGTTACATTCGTGAATGATTGGTGGTATGTTTTACACTCATGTAACGTTCTTGAAGATTGGTTGGTATGTTTTACACTCACATAACATCCGTGAAAGATTGGTGGGTATGTTTTACACCCATGTAACATTCGTAAAAGATTGGGCGGTATGTATAACACTCATATAACGTTCGTGAAAGATTGATCAGTATGCTTTACACTCATGTAACATTCGTGAAATATTGGTGGTATGTTTTACACTTATGTAACGTTTGTGAAAATTTAGTGGGTATGTTTTACACTCATGTAACATTCGTAAAAGATTGGTGTGTATGTTTTACACTGATGTAACATTCGTGAAAGATTGGTGGTATGTTTTACACTCATGTAACATTCTTGAAAGATTTATCGGTATGTTTTACACCCATGTAACATTCGTGAAAGATTGGTGGGTATGTTTTACACTGATGTAACATTCGTGAAAGATTAGTGGTATGTTTTACACTCATGTTACGTTCGTGAAAGATTAGTGGTATGTTTTACAATCATGTTACATTCGTGAAAGAATGATCTGTATGTTTTACACTCATATAACATTCGTGAAAGATTGGTTGGTATGTTTTGCATTCATGTAACATTCGTGAAAGATTGGGCGGTATATTTTACAATTATGTTACGTTCGTCAAAAATTGGGCGGTATGCTTTACACTCATGTAATATTCGTGAAAGATTGGGCGGTATGTTTTACACTCATGTAATGTTCATGAAAGATTGGTAAGTATGTTTTACATTCATGTAACATTCGTGAAAGATTGGTCGGTATGTTTTACACTCATTCTAAAGTTTACGATGGACTGGTTGGTATGTTTTATACGCATATAACGATTGCGACGAATGATTCTGAAAGTTAACCTTTGTGACGGATTTATTCTTACTTTATAGAAAATGGAACGAAAAGTGCATTTGGACAATTCCATTTACTCTGCTTGCACCAAGTCCTTTCTATAGTTGTAGCTAATTTTCCATATTTAATATTTTACCAACTGCAGTATTTATACAGGTTTTACACATTTATTGGAATAGTATTGAACCAGTTATTTTCACGGAAGGAAGGTGGTTTTACTTAAGTTCATTCTGTTATATTTTCCACGATTCAAGTCGAATGCCTTATATTGTTACTGAAGTCAAACAACATCGAACATAACATAATTACATGTATGAGTCGGACTGATTACATCAATTAAAAGTTCATGGATAATTGACCAGTTTTTAACTTATTCTTATGATGGAACGGATTATAGCAAAATAACCAAGGGTTCGACGACTGACTCAGGTAGAATATAACTATACTCAAAATAAAATTTACAATTTTATGTTTACATAAGATAAAATTATGAATTAGATCTATAGACAATTAAACAATATACACAAATCAACAAGAGTTACTCAATATGAAAAAAAATACCGGTCTAATAATAGTTTAAGTTGTAATTATGCTAGCACAGTTCACTTTGACCAGCTTTTGTCTAAAGTGTGTCGCGATACTAACTGCTACTCACTAATAAATTATGTCAATGATGTCGCGATACAAACTGTTACTAACTATTACATATCACTGATGTTGCGATACACACTGCTACTAATTATTATATATCACTGATTTCGCGATACACACTGCTACTAACTATTATATCAGTGATGTCGCGATACACACTGCTACTAACTATTATATCATTGATGTCGCGATACCCACTGCTACTAGCTATTATATCATTGATGTCGCGATACACACTGCTACTAACTATTATATCACTGATGTCGCGATACACACTGCTACTAACTATTATATCATTGATGTCGTGATACACACTGCTACTAGCTATTATATCACTGATGTCGCGATACACACTGCTACTAGCTATTATATCATTAATGTCGTGATACACACTGCTACTAACTATTATATCATTGATGTCGCGATACACACTGCTACTAGCTATTATATCACTGATGTCGCGATACACACTGCTACTAACTATAATATCACTGATGTCGCGATACACACTGCTACTAACTATTATATCACTGATGTCGCGATACACACTGCTACTAACTACTATATCACTGATGTCGCGATACACACTGCTACTAACCGTTATATCACTGATGTCGCGATACACACTGCTACTAACTATAATATCACTGATGTCGCGATACACACTGCTACTAACTATTATATCACTGATGTCGCGATACATACTGCTACTAACCGTTATATCACTGATGTTGCGATACACACTGCTACTATTTATTGTATATCACTGATGTCGCTATACACACTGCTACTAACTATTATATCACTGATGTCGCGATACACACTGCTACTAACCGTAATATCACTGATGTTGCGATACACACTGCTACTATCTATTGTATATCACTGATGTCGCGATACACACTGCTACTATCTATTGTATATCACTCATGTCGCGATACACACTGCTACTATCTATTGTATATCACTGATGTCGCAATGCACACGACAACTAACTATTGTATATCACTGATGTTACAATGCACACGACTACAAACTATTGTATATCACTGATGTTGCGATACACACTGCTACAAACTATTATATCATTGATGTCGCGATACACACTGCTACTAACTATTATATCATTGATGTCACGATACAAACTATTATTCACTAATATATATCACTGATGTCGCCATACACACTGCTACTAGCTATTATATATCACTGATGTTGCTATACACACTGCTACTAATTATTATATATCACTGATTTTGCGATACACACTGCTACTAACTATTATATCATTGATGTCGCGATACAAACTATTATTCATTAATATATATCACTGATGTCGCGATACACACTGCTACTAACTATTATATATCACTGATGTTGCGATACACACTGCTACTAATTATTATATATCACTGATGTCGCGATACACACTGCTACTAACTATTATATAATTGATGTCGCGATACACACTACTACAAACTATTATATCATTGATGTCGGGATACAAACTGCTACTTACTATTATATCATTGATGTTGCGATACAAACTGTTATTCACTAATATAAATCACTGATGTTGCGATATGCACTGCTACTATTTATTATATTTCACTGATGTTGCGATACACACTGCTACTAACTATAATATATCACTGATGTCGCGATACACACTGCTACTAACTATTATATATCACTGATGTCGCGATACACACTGCTACTAACTATTATATTCCACTGATGTCGCGATACACACTGCTACTAACTATTGTATATCACTGATGTCGCGATACACACTGCTACTAACTATTGTATATCACTGATGTCGCGATACACACTGCTTCTAACTATTGTATATCACTGATGTCGCGATACACACTGCTACTAACTATTATATTTCACTGATGTTGCGATACGCACTGCTACTAACTATTATATATCACTGATGTCGTGATACACACTGCTACTAACTATAATATATCACTGATGTCGCGATACACACTGCTACTAACTATTATATATCACTGATGTCGCGATACACACTGCTACTAATTATTATATATCACTGATATCGCGATACACACTGCTACTTATTATTATATATTACTGATGTTGCGATACACACTGCTACTAACTATTATATATCACTGATGTCGCGATACACACTGCTACTAATTATTATATATCACTGATGTCGCGATACACACTGCTACTAACTATTATATCATTGATGTCACGATACGCACTGCTACTATTTATTATATATCACTGATGTCGCAATAAACACTGCTACTAACTATTATATTTCACTGATGTCGCGATACACACTGCTACTAACTATTATATATCACTGATGTTGCGATGCACACTGCTACTTATTATTATATATCACTGATGTCGCAATACACACGGCTACTTATTATTATATATCACTGATGTCGCGATGCACACTGCTACTTATTATTATATATCACTGATGTCGAAATACACACGGCTACTTATTATTATATATCACTGATGTCGCGATGCACACTGCTACTACATGTAACTATTGTATATCACTGATGTCGCCATACACACTGCTACTAATAATTATATATCACTGATGTCGCGATACACACTGCTACTAACTATTATATCATTGATATCGCGATACACACTACTACTATCTATTATATCATTAATGTCGCTATACAAACTGCTACTTACTATAATATCATTGATGTTGAGATATACACTGCTACTAACTATTGAATATCACTGATGTTGAGATACAAACTGCTATTAATTATTATATCGTTTGATGTCGCGATACAAACTGTTATTCACTAATATATATCACTGATGTCGCGATACACACTGCTACTAACTATTATATATCACTGATGTTGCGATACACACTGCTACTATCTATTTTATCATTGATGTCGCGATACACACTGCTATTCACTATTATATATCACTGATGTCGCGATATTAATTATCACCGATGTCGCGATACACACTGCTACTAACTATTGTATATCACCGATGTCGCGATACACACTGCTACTAACTATTGTACATCACTGATGTCGCGATACACATTGCTACTAACTATTGTATATCACTGATGTCGCGATGCACATTGCTACTAACTATTGTATATCACTTATGTCGCGATGCACACTGCTACTAACAACTGTATATCACTGATGTCGCGATGCACACTGCTACTAACAACTGTATATCACTGATGTCGCGATGCACACTGCTACTAACTATTGTATATCACTGATGTCGCGATGCATACTGCTACTTACTATTGTATATCACTGATGTCGCGATGCACATTGCTACTAACTACTGTATATCACTTATGTCGCGATGCACACTGCTACTAACAACTGTATATCACTGATGTCGCGATGCACACTGCTACTAACTATTGTATATCACTGATGTCGCGATGCATACTGCTACTTACTATTGTATATCACTGATGTCGCGATGCATACTGCTACTTACTATTGTATATCACTGATGTCGCGATGCACATTGCTACTAACTATTGTACATCACTGATGTCGCGATACACATTGCTACTAACTATTGTATATCACTGATGTCGCGATGCACATTGCTACTAACTATTGTATATCACTGATGTCGCGATGCACATTGCTACTAACTATTGTATATCACTTATGTCGCGATGCACATTGCTACTAACTATTGTATATCACTTATGTCGCGATGCACACTGCTACTAACTATTGTATATCACTGATGTCGCGATGCACATTGCTACTAACTATTGTATATCACTTATGTCGCGATGCACACTGCTACTAACAACTGTATATCACTGATGTCGCGATGCACACTTTTACTTACTATTGTATATCGCTGATGTCGCGATGCACACTGCTACTAACTATTGTATATCACTGATGTCGCGATGCATACTGCTACTTACTATTGTATATCGCTGATGTCGCGATGCACACTGCTACTAACTATTGTATATCACTGATGTCGCGATGCATACTGCTACTTACTATTGTATATCACTGATGTCGCGATGCATACTGCTACTTACTATTGTATATCACTGATGTCGCGATGCACACTGCTACTAACTATTGTATATCACTGATGTCGCGATGCACACTGCTACTAACTATTGTATATCGCTGATGTCGCGATGCATACTGCTACTTACTATTGTATATCACTGATGTCGCGATGCACACTGCTACTAACTACTGTATATCACTGATGTCGCGATGCACACTGCTACTTACAACTGTAAATCACTGATGTCGCGATGCACACTGCTACTTACAACTGTATATCACTGATGTCGCGATGCACACTTTTACTTACTATTGTATATCACTGATGTCGCGATGCACACTGCTACTAACTACTGTATATCACTGATGTCGCGATGCACACTGCTACTAACAACTGTAAATCACTGATGTCGCGATGCACACTGCTACTAACTACTGTATATCACTGATGTCGCGATGCACACTGCTACTAACTACTGTATATCACTGATGTCGCGATGCACACTGCTACTAACTATTGTATATCACTGATGTCGCGATGCACACTGCTACTTACTATTGTATTTCACCGATGTCGCGACGACACTGCTACTAACTATTGTATATCACTGATGTCGCGATGCACACTGCTACTAACTACTGTATATCACTGATGTCGCGATGCACACTGCTACTAACTATTGTATATCACTGATGTCGCGATGCACACTGCTACTTACTATTGTATTTCACCGATGTCGCGACGACACTGCTACTAACTATTGTATATCACTGATGTCGCGATGCACACTGCTACTAACTATTGTATATCACTGATGTCGCGATGCACGGATTTTTATTGAAAACAAACGCCAAAATGATTATTCTTTAACCCAAAAATGAATATGTAAAAATATCTTTACAATGTTTTATCCCTATCTGTCTAGCGATAAGTTTAACAAACCTACGCTACTTGACCCAAATCCGTCTACACAATGTTCATACGTTGTTATTAGCTGACACTGTGAACTTACGATAAACTTATTATGTTACAGGATGATTGGGCATTTGTAAGTTTTATCCAAACTTGTTAGAGACAGAAGCAAAAGTAATTTGCGTATCTGAACACATAATCAAATCTTAGATTAGAATGGTTAAACATTGTGCTAACAATTATATTTCAGCTCATGAATTTGTTTGGATTTTATTTAAGAAAAGACGCAGGCACCTACCGGCGCCATACCCACACATGGTATTGTGGTTCCATCCACACACACACATGTTGAAGGGGTAGCTGCTCCCACGCCACCGCAACCGGCTCCCATTCCTCGAATATCTGGAACTACTTCCGTCAGTTACAACGGATATCTAAATATTGAATGTCACGTTACAAGTCCTGTAACTCATCTGGTTTGGGACTTCAATGGGGTAAGAATGTTTTGTTTTTCTTTTTTAACTTTGCATAAACCGTTGTTATATTCTGAAATGAAACGAAAGACAGAACTAAGTTTGGTAGTCATACTTCGTTTTTCCGATATTCAACATTACAGTAACGGAATCCCTATCTGTCAGGCCCTTCAATTTTCAAGTTAAGTACATCAATATTAAAATAACTGACGTAACTTTGGATGAAAAATGAAACAAACCATGAACAATAATATCAGAGAAGGCACTTCCTAAGGACAGTTTTATTCAGACCATTTAAGGTCCTCAGTCTGCTCATGAAACACTTTTCTATCAAGTCGTTATCAATAGGCTGGTCGTAGGTACACAAACATACAACCATATACATCTAATTGAGTTAGACTATATAATGTTTAACCGTACAGAAATGTATATTAATGTGTGTAACTATATAACCGTAGGTTTAAACACATCCAGCTGAAGCACCGTCTCACATTTATTAACGTGTATAACTGTAGGTTTAAACACTTCCAGCTGGAGTACCGTCACACATTTATTAACGTGTATCACTGTAGGTTTAAACACATTCAGCTGAAGCACCGTCTCACATTTATTAACGTGTATAACTGTAGGTTTAAACTTTCCAGCTGAACTACCGTCTCACATTTGTTAACGTGTATAACTGTAGGTTTAAACTTTTCCAGCTGAAGTACCGTCTCACATTTGTTAACGTGTATAACTGTAGGTTTAAACACTTCCAGCTGGAGAACCGTCTCACATTTATTAACGTGTATAACTGTAGGTTTAAACTTTTCCAGCTGGAGTACCGTCTCACATTTATTAACGTGTATAACTGTAGGTTTAAACTTTTCCAGCTGGAGTACCGTCTCACATTTTTTAACGTGTATAACTGTAGGTTTAAACACTTCCAGCTGGAGTACCGTCACACATGTATTAACGTGTATAACTGTAGGTTTAAACACTTCCAGCTGTAGTACCGTCTCACATTTATTAACGTGTATAACTGTAGGTTTAAACACTTCAAGCTGGAGTACCGTCTCACATTTATTAACGTGTATAACTATATAACCGTAGGTTTAAACACATCCAGCTGAAGTACTGTCTCACATTTATTAACGTGAATAACTGTATAACTGTAGGTATAAACACTTTAAGCTGGCGCACCGTCTCACATGTATTAACGTGTATAACTGTAGGTTTAAACACTTCCAGCTGAAGTACTGTCTCACATTTATTAACGTGAATAACTGTATAACTGTAGGTATAAACACTTTAAGCTAGCGCACCGTCTCACATGTATTAACGTGTATAACTGTAGGTTTAAACACTTCCAGCTGGAGTACTATCTCACATTTATTTACGTGTATAACTATATAACTGTAGGTTTAAACACTTCCAGCTGGAGTACTGTCTCACATTTATTAACGTGAATAACTGTATAACTGTAGGTATAAACACTTTAAGCTGGCGCACCGTCTCACATTTATTAACGTGTATAACATAATAACTGTATGTTTAAACACACCAAGCTGAAGCACCGTCTCACATTTATTGACGCGTGTAACATAATAACTGTAGGTTTAAACACTTCCAGCTGGAGCACCGTCTCACATTTATTAACATGTATAACTGTATAACTATAGGTTTAAACACTTCCAGCTGGAGCACCGTCTCACATTTATTAACATGTATAACTGTATAACTATAGGTTTAAACACTTCCAGCTGGAGCACCGTCTCACATTTATTAACGTGTATAACTATATAACTATAGGTTTAAACACTTCCAGCTGATTACCGTCTCACATTAATTAACGTGTAGAACTGTATAAATGTAGATTTAAACACTGCCAGCTTGAGTTCCGTCTCACATTTATAAACGTGTATAACTGTATAACTGTCAGTTTAAACACTTCTAGCTGATTACCGTCTCACATTAATTAACGTGTAGAACTGTAATACTGTATGTTTAAACGCTTCTAGCTGCAGTACCGGCTCACGTTTATTGTATAATTGTAGGTTTAAACAATTCTTGTTGAGGTACCGTATCACATTTATTAACGTGTATAACTGTATGTTTAAACGCTATTAGATACAGCGTCATCTCACATCGTGTATAACATAATAACTGTATGTTTAAACACTTCTAGTTGATTACCGTCTCACATTAATTAACGTGTGGAACTGTATAACTGTATGTTTAAACACTTCCAGCTGGAGTACCGTCTCACATTTATTAACGTGTATAACTGTATAACTGTATGATAACTTGTACAACTGCATGTTTGAACAGTAAAATCTGGAAGTTCCCCTCACATCTATTAACGTGTACAATTGCATGTTCAATAGTCAACGCTGGAGGTTCCCCTCATATCTATTAACGTGTAAAACTGCATGTTAAAAATAGTCAAAGCTAGTGGTTCCTCTCACATATATTAACATGTACAAGTTGCATATTCAAACAGTAAAAGTTAGAGTATTTTTCACAATTATTAACGTGTACAACTGCATGTTCCAACAGTCAAAGCTGAAGGTTATTCTTACATTTATTAACGTGTACAACTGCATGTTCATACAGTCAAAACTATAGGTTCCTTTCACATTTATCAACGTGTACAACTGCATGGTCAAACAGTCAAAGCTAGAGGTTTCCCTCATATCTATTAACGTGTACAACTGTGTGTTTAAACAGTCAAAGCTAGACGTCTCACACACCAATTAATTTTGTACTGTTCTACATATAGAAACATGCACTTCTGGAACACGGGATACATTACCAATGGTTCTAAAAGGGCCTTATTCCCAAAGATAGTCCTCTGTTGGTCCAAATTTGCAGAAAAAAACATGGGATTGACCAGGTTGCTTTTTCACAATTTCGATGGTTTGATGGCACCCCTTCATTTTGGACAATTCTGCCCATTTGTTGCAGTGTATCACTACGCATCTTTAAACTGTTATAGCATCATCAAACAGTTCCCAGGGTCACCCAAACTTTGAAGAAATCATGAAAATGTTCCAATGTTCCCATATGCATAAAGAAATATGACATTGTATGCATTTTTAACAAAAAAATTGTCCAACCGCTTTACACAGCTCTAATTTTTTGGGCGTAATAATCTTGCTACCGTCATGTAATGGAGGTAATTGTTCAGTGAGACCTAGAGGCTCCCCTCATATCTATAAACGTGTACAACTGCGTGTTCAAACATTCAAAGCTGTGGTTCCTCTCACATATATTGGCTTGTACAACTGCATGTTCAAACAGTAAAAGCTGGAGGTTCCTCTCACATTTATTAACTTGTACAATTGCATGTTCAAATAGTAAAAGCTGGAAGTTCCTTTCACATTCATAAACGTGTACAACTGCATGTTTAAACAATCAAAGGTAGATGTTCCTCTCACATTTATTAAAGTGTACAACTGCATGTTTAAACAGTCAAAGCTAGATGTTCCTCTCACATTTATTAACTTGTCCAACTGCATGTTCAAACAGTCAAAGCTAGAGGTTCCTCTCACATTTATTAACGTGTTCAACTGCATGTTTAAACAGTCAAAGCTAGATGCTCCTCTCAAATTTATAAACGTGTACAGCTGCATATTTAAAAGTCAAAGCTGGAGGTTCTTTTCACATTTATTAACGTGTACAACTGCATGTTTAAACAGTCAAAAATAGAGGTTATCGTCACAATGATTAACTTGTACAACTGCATGTTCATAAAGTCAAAGTAAGATGTTCCCCTCACATTAGTTAACTTGTACAACTGCATGTTTAAACAGTCAAAGCTAGACGTTCTTCTCACATTTATTAACGTGTACAACTGCATGTTCAAACAGTCAAAGCTAGATGTTCCTCTCACAGTTTTTATACGTGTACAACTGCATGTTTAAACAGTCAAAGCTAAATGTTCCTATCACAGTTTTTTACGTGTACAACTGCATGTTTAAACAGTCAAAGCAGGCGATTCCTCTTACATTTATTAACATGTAAACGTGCATGTTTAAACAGTCAAAGCTAGAGGTTCCTCTCACAGTTTTTTTACCTGTACAACTGCATGTTTAAACAATCAAAGCAGGTGATTCCTCTCACATTTATTAACATGTACAACTGCATGTTCAAACAGTCAAAACAAGAGGTTCTTCTCACAGTTATTTTACGTGTTCAACTGCATGTTTAAACAGTCAAAGCTAGAAGATCCTCTCACATATATTAGCGTGCACAACAGCATGTTTAAACAGTCAAAGCTAGATGTTCCTCTCACATTTATTAACATGTACAACTGCATGTTTGAACAGTCAAAGCTAGAGGTTTCTTTCACATTTATTAACGTGTACAACTGCATGTTTAAACAGTCAAACCTAGAGGTTCCTATCACATTTATTAACATGTACAACAGCATGTTCAAACAGTCAAAGCTAGAGGTTCCTTTCACATTTATTAAGATGTACAACTGGATATTTAATCAATCTAAGCTATATGTTACTTTCACATTCATTAACGTCTGCAACTGCATGTTTAAACAGTCAAAGCTAGAAGTTCCTCTCACATTTATTAGCGTGTGCAACTTCATGTTCAAACAGTCAAAACTAGGTGTTCCTTTCACATTTATTAACTTGTAAAACTGCATGTTTAAACAGTCATACCTAGATGTTCCTTTCACATTTATTAACATGTACAACTGCATGTTTAATCAGTCACACCTAGAGGTTCCTTTTAAATTTATTCACGTGTGCAACAGCATGTTTAAACAGTCAAAGCCAGAGGTTCCTCTCATATTTATTAGCGTGTGCAACTGCATGTTTAAACAGTCAAACTAGATGTTCCTCTTACATTTATTATCGTGTACAACTGCATGTTCAAACAGTCAAACCTAGAAGTGCCTCTCACATTTATAAACATGTACAACTGCATGGTTAAACAGTCAAAGCTAGAGGTTCCTTTCACATTTATTGACGTGTACAACTGCATGTTTAAACAGTCAAAACTAGAGGTTCCTCTCACATTTATTTACGTGTGCAACTGCATGTTCAAACAGTTAAAACTAGAGATTCCTCTCACATTTATTAACTTGATCAACTGCATGTTCAAACAGTCAAAGTTAAATATCCTCTCACATTTATTAACGTGTACAACTGCATGTTTAAACAGTCAAAGCTAGAGGTTCCTCTAACATTTATTAACGTCTACAACTGCATGTTTAAACAATCAAACCTAGATGTTCCTTTAACATTTATTAACGTGTAAAACTGCATGTTCAAACAGTCAAACCTAGAGGTTCCTTTAACATTTATTAACATGTACAACTGTATGTTCAAACAGTCAAAGCTAGAGGTCCCTCTCACATTTATTAACGTGTACAACTGCATGTTTAAACAGTCAAAGCTAGAGGTTCCCCTCACATTTATTAACTTGTACAACTGCATGTTCAAACAGTCAAAGCTAGAGGTTCCTCTCACATTTATTAAGGTATTCAACTAAATGTTTAAATATTCAAACCTCGAGGTTCCTGTCACATTTATTAACATGTACAACTGCATGTTTAAACAGTCAAAGGTAGAGGTTCCCCTCAGATTTATTAACGTGTACAACTGCATGTTTAAACAGTCAAAGCTAGAGGTTCCCCTCATATTTATTAACGTGTACAACTGCATGTTCAAACAGTCAAAGCTAGAGGTCCCCCTCATATCTATCAACTTGTATAACAGCATGTTCAAACAGTCAAAGCTAGATTTTATTTTTCACATTTATTAACGTGTACAAATGCATGTTTAAACAGTCAAAGCTAGAGGTTCCCCTCACATTTATTAACATATACAACTGCATGTTTAAACAGTCAAAGCTAGAGTTTCCTCTCACGTTTATTAACATGTACAACTGCATGTTTAAACAGTCAAAGCTAGAGGTTCCTCTCATATTTATTAACGTGTACATCTGCATGTTCAAACAGTCACAGTTAAAAATCATCTCACATTTATTAACATGTACAACTGCATGTTTAAACAGTCAAAGGTAGAGGTTCCCCTCACATTTATTAACGTGTACAACTGCATGTTTAAACAGGCAAAGCTAGAGGTCCCCCTCATATCTATCAACTTGTATAACAGCATGTTCAAACAGTCAAAGCTAGATTTTATTTTTCACATTTATTAACGTGTACAAATGCATGTTTAAACAGTCAAAGCTAGAGGTTCCCCTCACATTTATTAACATATACAACTGCATGTTTAAACAGTCAAAGCTAGAGTTTCCTCTCACGTTTATTAACATGTACAACTTGATGTTTAAACAGTCAAAGCTAGAGGATCCCCTCACATTTATTAACGTGTACAACTGCATGGTCAAACAATCAAAGCTAGAGGTTCCTCTTACATTTATTAACATGTACAACTGCATGTTTAAACAGTCAAAGCTAGAGGTTCCTCTCACATTTATTAACGTGTACAACTGCATGTTTAAACAGTCAAAGCTAGAGGTTCCTCTCACATTTATTAAAGTGTACAACTGCATGTTTAAACAGTCAAAGCTAGAGGTTTCTCTCACATGTATTAACATGTACAACTGCATGATTAAACAGTCAAAGCTAGAGGTTCCTGTCACATTTATTAACGTGTACAACTGCATGTTCAAACAGTCAAAGCTAGAGGTTCTTCTCACATTTATTAACATGTACAATTGCATGTTTAAATAGTCAAAACTAGAGGTTCCTCTCACATTTATTAACGTGTACAACTGCATGTTCAAACAATCAAATCTAGAGGTTCCCCTCACATTTCTTAAAGTGTACAACTGCATGTTCAAACAGTCAAAGTTAAATATCCTCTCACATGTATTAACGTGTACAACTGCATGTTCAAACAGTCAAGCCTAGAGGTTCCTCTCACATTTATTAACGTGTACAACTGCATGTTTAAACAGTCAAAGCTAGAGGTTCCCCTCACATTTGTTAACGTGTACTGCTGCATGTTTAAACAGTCAAAGCTATAGTTTCCTCTCACATTTATTAACATGTACAACTGCATGTTTAAACAGTCAAAGTTAGATGTTCCCCTCACATTTATTAACATTTACAACTGCATGTTCAAACAATCAAAGCTAGAGGTTCCTCTTACATTGATTAACATGTACAACTGCATGTTTAAACAGTCAAAGCTAGAGGTTCCTTTCACATTTATTAACGTGTACAACTGCATGTTTAAACAGTCAAAGCTAGAGGTTCCTCTCACATTTTTAACGTGTACAACTGCATGTTTAAACAGTCAAAGCTAGAGTTTCCTCTCACGTTTATTAACATGTACAACTGGATGTTTAAACAGTCAAAGCCAGGGGACCCCCTCACATTGATTAACATGTACAACTGCATGTTCAAACAATCAAAGCTAGAGGTTCCTCTTACATTTATTAACATGTACAACTGCATGTTTAAACAGTCAAAGCTAGAGGTTCCTGTCACATTTATTAACGTGTACAACTGCATGTTTAAACAGTCAATGCTAGAGGTTCCTTTCACATTTATTAACGTGTACAACTGCATGTTTAAACAGTCAAAGCTAGAGGTTCCTCTCACATTTATTAACGTGTACAACTGCATGTTTAAACAGTGAAAGCTAGAGGTTCCTTTCACATTTATTAAAGTGTACAACTGCATGTTTAAACAGTCAAAGCTAGAGGTTCCTCTCACATTTATTAACGTGTACAACAGCATGTTCAAACAGTCAAAGCTAGAGGTTCCCCTTACATATATTAACGTGTACAACTGCATGTTCAAACAATCAAGTTAAATATCCTCTCACATTTATTAACGTGTACAACTGCATGTTCAAATATTCAAACCTAGAGGTTCCTCTCACATGTATTAACGTGTACAACTGCATGTTCAAACAATCAAATCTAGAGGTTCCCCTCACATTTGTTAACGTGTACAGCTGCATGTTTAAACAGTCAAAGCTATAGTTTCCTCTCACATTTATTAACATGTACAACTGCATGTTTAAACAGTCAAAGCTAGATGTTCACCTCACATTTATTACCATGTACAGCTGCATGTTCAAACAATCAAAGCTAGAGGTTCCTCTTACATTGATTAACATATACAACTGCATGTTTAAACAGTGAAAGCTAGAGGTTCCTCTCAAATTTATTAACGTGTACAACTGCATGTTTAAACAGTCAAAGCTAAAGGTTCCCCTCACATTTATTAACGTGTACAACTGCATGTTCAAACAGTCAAAGTTAAATATCCTCTCACATTTATAAACGTGTACAACTGTATGTTTAAACAGTCAAAGGTAGAGGTTCCCCTCACATTTATTAACGTGTACAACTGCATGTTTAAACAGTCAAAGCTAGAGATTCCTCTCACATTTATTAACTTGATCAACTGCATGTTCAAACGGTCAAAGTTAAATATCCTCTCACATTTATTAACGTGTACAACTGCATGTTTAAACAGTCAAAGCTAGAGGTTCCTGTCACATTTATTAACATGTACAACTGCATGTTTAAATAGTCAAAGCTAGAGGTTCCCCTCACATTTATTAACGTGTACAACTGCATGTTCAAACAGTCAAAGCTAGAGGTCTCTCTCACATTTATTAACGTGTACAACTGCATGTTCAAACAGTCAAAGCTAGGGGTTCCCCTCACATTTATTAACATGTACAACTGCATGTTCAAACAGTCAAAGCTAGGGGTTCCCCTCACATTTATTAACATGTACAACTGCATGTTCAAACAGTCAAAGCTAGTGGTTCCCCTCACATTTATTAACGTGTACAACTGCATGTTCAAACAGTCAAAGCTTAGTTTCCTGTCACATTTATTAACATGTACAACTGCAATTTTAAACAGTCAAAGCTTGAAGTTCCTCTCACATTTATTAACATATACATGTACAACTGCATGTTCAAACAGTCAAAGTTAAATATCCTCTCACATTTATTAACGTGTACAACTGCATGTTTAAACAGTCAAAGCTAGAGGTTCCCCTCACAATTATTAACGTGTACAACTGCATGTTCAAACAGTCAAAGCTAGGGGTTCCCCTCACATTTATTAACATGTACAACTGCATGTTCAAACAGTCAAAGCTAGGGGTTCCCCTCACATTTATTAACATGTAGAACTGCATGTTCAAACAGTCAAAGCTAGGGGCTCCCCTCACATTTATTAACGTGTACAACTGCATGTTCAAACAGTCAAAGCTTAGTTTCCTGTCACATTTATTAACATGTACAACTGCAATTTTAAACAGTCAAAGCTTGAAGTTCCTCTCACATTTATTAACATATACATGTACAACTGCATGTTCAAACAGTCAAAGTTAAATATCCTCTCACATTTATTAACGTGTACAACTGCATGTTTAAACAGTCAAAGCTAGAGGTTCCCCTCACAATTATTAACGTGTACAACTGCATGTTCAAACAGTCAAAGTTAAATATCCTCTCACATTTATTAACGTGTACAACTGCATGTTTGAACAGTCAAAGTTAGAGGTTCCCCTCACATTGATTAACATGTAGAACTGCATGTTCAAACAGTCAGAGCTAGAGGTTCTTCTCACATTGATTAACGTGTAAAACTGCATGTTCAAACAGTCGAAGTTAAATATTCTCTCATTTATTAACGTGTACAACTGCATGTTTAAACAGTCAAAGCTAGTGGTTCCCCTCACATTTATTAACGTGTACAACTGCATGTTCAAACAGTCAAAGCTAGAGGTTCCTCTCACATTGATTAACATGTACAACTGCATGTTCAAACAGTCAAAGCTAGAGGTTCCTCTCACATTGATTAACGTGTACAACTGCATGTTCAAACAGTCGAAGTTAAATATCATCTCACATTTATTAACGTGTACAACTGCATGTTCAAACAGTCGAAGTTAAATATCCTCTCTCATTTATTAACGTATACAACTGCAGGATAAAACGCTTCCAGCTGGAGCGTCGTCTCACATGAATGGACAAACACTAGTTCTTAATATACCAAATTTGAACGAATCAAACGCAGGCACCTACGGCTGTTTAGCTGTAACATCGGACGGTCAGCTGGCTAGAGCTGCCACGAATGTCAGCATAAAAGCAGGTAATACATTTGCACAAGTACATTCCAATGTCATTCATCCTCGAATGTGATAGGCTACGAGCCAAAGTGTAACAACCTGTCTCTTTTCATGTATTAAGCATTAAGATCTGAATAGCCTACAGTTGCATTGCGAGAATAGCTCTTCCCATAGAATTTCAATAAAAAATATTATAAAACGTGTGTATGCATGCTGACATTTAATGTACCAAACACTTAAGAAGATTCAACAGTGTTTAATGTGTCGCAAACTTTAAAAAGAAATAGTGCTGCAATATTTAACAGTATTTAGTGTGTCGCAAACTTTAAATTGAAAGTTAAATGTAAGGACAAAAAAGTGGCATAACCAATAACTGACGATACATTTAAACAAAAGAAATAAACAAATTGTTTTTAACTGACAAAAATGTTCATGTATTTTCATCGTCCTCCCAGGCCATGGATTTATAACAGCCGTAAATAAACGTTGTCTAAATATATCATAATTTAATAAGGAGTAATTTTAATATAAACATCAGCTGTGTCACTTACGACAATTGTAACATAAACATCAGCTGTGTCACTGACGACAATTGTAACATAAACATCGACAATTGTAACATAAACATCAGCTGTGCCGCTGACGACAATTGTAACATAAACATCGACAATTGTAGCTAACGACAGTTGTAATATAAACATCATTTGTGTCGCTGACGACAATTGAGACATATGCATCAGCTGTGTCGCTGACGACAATTTTTACATAAACAGCAGCTTTGTCACTGACGACAATTTTAACATAAACATCAGCTGTGTCGGTGACAACATTTGTAATATAAACATCAGCTGTGTCGCTGACGACAATTGTAACATAAACATCAACAATTGTAACATAAACATCATCTGTGTCGCTGACGACAATTGTACTATAAACATCAGCTGTGTCGCTGATGACAATTGAGACATAAGCATCAGCTTTGTTGCTGACGACAATTTTAACATAAACAGCAGCTGTGTCACTGACAACAATTTTAACATAAACATCAGCTGTGACGCTGACGACAATTGTAACATACATGTCAACCTCAGCTGTGTCGCTGACGACAATTGTAACATAAACATCAACTATGCCACTGACGACAATTGTAACATAAACATCGACAATTGTCACATAAACATCAGCTGTGTCGCTGACGACAATTGTAACATAAACATCAGCTGTGTCGCTGACAACAATTGTAACATTAACATCATCTGTGTCGCTGATGACAATTGTACTATAAACATAAGTTGTGTTGCTGACGATAATTGAGACATACGCATCAGCTGTGTCGCTGACGACAATTTTAACATAAACAGCAGCTGTGTCACTGACAATTTTAACATAAACATCAGCTGTGACGCTGACGACAATTGTAACATAAGCACCAGCTGTGCCGCTGACGACAGTTGTAACATACATGTAAACCTCAGCTGTGTCGCTGATGACAAGTGTAACATAAACATCAACTTTGCCGCTGACGACAATTGTAACATAAACATCGACAATTGTCACATAAACATCAGCTGTGCCGCTGACGACAATTTTAACATAAACATCAGCTGTGTCATAAACATCAGCTGTGTCACTGACGACAATTGTAACATTAACATCAGCTGTGTCGCTGACGACAATTGACAATTTGACCATTAACATCAGCTGTGTCGTTGACGACAATTGACAATTGTACCATAAAACATCAGCTGTGTCGTTGACGACAATTGTAACGTGAACATCAGCTGTGCCTGTTACGACAATTGTAACGTTAACATCAGCTGTGCCGCTGGCGACAATTGTAACATAAACATCATGCTGTGTCGCTGACGACAGTTGTAATATAAACATCAGCTATGTCGCTGACGATAATTTAGACATCAGCATCAGCTGTGTCACTGACAACAATTTTAACATAAACATCAGCTGTGTCGCTGATGACAATTGTAACATAAGCACCAGCTGTGCCGCTGACGACAATTGTAACATAAACATCAGCTGTGTCACTGACGACAATTTTAACATTAACATCAACTATGCCGCTGACGACAATTGTAACATATACATCTACAATTGTAACATAAACATCAGCTGTGCTGCTGACGACAATTGTAACATAAACATCAGCTGTGTCGCTGACGACAATTGTAACGTAAACATCAGCTGTGTCATAAACATCAGCTGTGTCGCTGACGACAATTGTAACATAAACATCAGCTGTGTCGCTGACGACAATTGACAATTGGACCATTAACATCAGCTGTGTCATTGACGACAATTGACAATTGTACCATAAACATCAGCTGTGTTGCTGGCGACAATTGTAACGTGAACATCAGCTGTGCCAGTAACGACAATTGTAACGTTAACATCAGCTGTGCCGCTGTGCCGCTGTGCCGCTGATGACAATTGTAACATAAACATCAGCTTTGCCACTGACGACAATTGTAATATAAACATCAGCTGTGTCGCTTACGACAACTGTAATATAATGTGTCGCAGACGACAATTGTAATATAAACATCAGCTGTGCCGCTGACGACACTCGTAATATAAACATCAGCTGTGCAGCTGACGACAACTGTAATATAAACATCAGCTGTGTCGCTGACTTACAACTGTAATATAAACATCAGCTGTGTCGCTGACGACAACTGTAACATAAACATCAACTGTGTCGCTGACGACAATTGTAAAATGAACATCAGCTGTGCCAGTGAAGAAAATTGTAACGTTAACATCAGCCGTGCTGTTGTGCCGCTGACAACAATTGTAACATAAACATCATCTGTGTTGCTGACTACAATCGTTACATATGCATCAGGTTTGCCACTGAAAACAATTGTTATATAAACATAAGCTGTGTCATTGACGACAATTGTAATATAATGTGTTGCAGATGACAATTGTAATATAAACATCAGCTGTGTTGCTGACGACAATTGTAATATAAACATCAGCTGTGTCGCTGACGACAACTGTAATATAAACATCAACTGTGTCGCTGAAGACAATTGTAAAATGAACATCAGCTGTGCCAGTCAAGAAAATTGTTACGTTAACATCAGCCGTGCTGCTGTGCCGCTGACAACAATTGTAACATAAACATCATCTGTGTCGCTGACTATAATCGTTACATATGCATCAGGTTTGCCACTGACGACAATTGTAATATAAACATTAGCTGTGTCACTGACGACAATTGTAATAAAATGTGTTGCAGACGACAATTGTAATATAAACATCAGCTGTGTCGCTGACGACAATTGTAACATAAGCACCAGCTGTGCTGTTGACGACAATTGTAATAAAAACATCAGCTGTGTCACTGACAACAATTGTAATATAAACATCAGCTGTGTCACTGACGACAATTGTAATATTAACATCAGCTATGTCGCTGACGACAACTGTAACATAAACATCTGCGGTGTCGCTTACGACAACTGTAACATAAGCACCAGTTGTGCCGCTGACGACAATTGTAATATAAACATCAGCTGTGTCGCTGATGACAATTGTAATATAAACATCAGCTGTGTCACTGACGACAATTGTAATATAATGTGTTGCAGACGACAATTGTAATATAAACATCAGCTGTGTCGCTGACGACAATTGTAACATAAGCACCAGCTGTGCTGTTGACGACAATTGTAATAAAAACATCAGCTGTGTCACTGACGACAATTGTAATATAAACATCAGCTGTGTCACTGACGACAATTGTAATATTAACATCAACTATGTCGCTGACGACAACTGTAACATAAACATCAGCAGTGTCGCTTACGACAACTGTAACATAAGCACCAGCTGTGCCGCTGACGACAATTGTAATATAAACATCAGCTGTGCCGCTGACGAAAATTGTAATACAAACATCAGCTGTGTCGCTGACGACAATTGTAATATAAACATCAGCTGTGTCGCTGACGACAATTGTAATATAAACATCAGCTGTGTCGCTGGTGACAACTGTAACATAAACATCACCTGTGTTGCTGATGACAATTGTAATATAAACATCACCTGTGTCGCTGACAACAACTGTAATATAAACATCAGCTGTGCCGCTGACGACAATTGTAAAATAAACATCACCTGTGTCGCTGACGACAACTGTAATATAAACATCAGCTGTGTCGCTGACAACAATTGTAATATAAACATCAGCTGTGTCGCTGACGACAACTGTAACATAAACATCAGCTGTGTCGCTGACGATAACTGTAATATAAACATCAGTTGTGCCACTGACGACAATTGTTATATAAACATCACCTGTGTCGCTGACGACAACTGTTATATAAACATCAGCTGTGTCGCTGACGACAATTGTAATATAAACATCAGCTGTGTCGCTGACGACAATTGTAATATAAACATCAGCTGAGACGCTGACGACAATTGTAAAATAAACATCACCTGTGTCGCTGACAACAACTGTAATATAAACATCAGCTGTGTCGCTGACGACAATTGTAATATAAACATCAGCTGTGTCGTTGACGACAACTGTAACATAAACATCAGCTGTGTCGCTGACGACAACTGTAATATAAACATCAGTTGTGCGACTGACGACAATTGTAATATAAACATCACCTGTGTCACTGACAACAACTGTAATTTAAACATCAGCTGTGTCGCTGACGACAATTGTAATATGAACATCAGCTGTGTCGCTGACGACAATTGTATTATAAACATCAGCTGTGTCGCTGACGACAACTGTAACATAAACATCAGCTGTGTCGCTGACGACAACTGTAATATAAACATCAGCTGTGTCGATGACGACAATTGTAATATAATGTGTCACAGACGACACTTGTAGTATAAACATCAGCTGTGTCGCTGACGACAATTGTAACATAAGCATCAGCTGTGCCGCTGACGACAATTGTAATATAAACATCAGCTGTGCCGATGACGACAATTGTAATAGAAACATCAGCTGTGCCGCTGACGAAAACTGTAATATAAACATCAGCTGTGCCGCTGACGACAAATGTAATATAAACATCAGCTCTGTCGATGACGACAATTGTAATATAATGTGTCGCAGACGACACTTGTAATATAAACATCAGCTGTGTCGCCGACGACAATTGTTATATAAACATCAGCTGTGTTGCTGACGACAGTTGTAATAGAAACTTCAGCTGTGTTGCTGACGACAGTTGTAATATAAACATCAGCTTTGTCGCTGACGACAATTGTAATATAAACATCAGCTGTGTCGCTGACGACAATTGTAATATAAACATCAGCTGTGTCGCTGACGATAATTGTTATATAAACATCATCTGTGTTGCTGACGACAGTTGTAATAGAAACTTCAGTTATGTCGCTGACGACAATTGTAATATAAACATCAGCTGTGTCGCTGACGGCAGTTGTAATAGAAACTTCAGGTGTGTCGCTGACGACAATTGTAATATAAACATCATCTGTGTCGCTGACGACAATTGTAACGTTATATGTAGCAGATGACAATTGTAATATAAACATCAGCTGTGTCGCTGAAGACAATTGTAGTATAAACATCAGCTGTGTCGCTGATAACAATTGTAACGTAAACATTAGCTGTGTCGCTGACAACAATTGTAACGTAAACATTAGCTGTGTCGCTGACAACAATTGTAATATATACTTTAGCTGTGTCGCAGACGACATTTATCGTAAAATACGCCTTACGGTATAGTAAACTGGATGCAAGGAAATTACAAAGCGGATACAGACGGACCGTGAGACAGAGATTGGACAGACAGAGATCGGACAGGCTAGGCCAATAATGTTATTTCAATGGTCAGGTCTAATTCAAATACCTGATATAATACCGAGTTTAATACCTGTGAATATAACATGAGCGTTTAGTTAGTAGGTA
The DNA here is from genome assembly GCA_029582155.1 of Panopea generosa. Taxonomy (NCBI): domain Eukaryota; kingdom Metazoa; phylum Mollusca; class Bivalvia; order Adapedonta; family Hiatellidae; genus Panopea; species Panopea generosa. The sequence continues at coordinate 23,258,181 of CM055912.1, read as the reverse complement.
GCTGGCAGTTGGTAGTTGGGGATTCGAATAACCATCTATCGGCCAATTGCCAGTTGGGCATTAGGATTCGTTATTATGATTACTATTTAATTTACATATTTTACTCGTGTTTATATGTTTAAAAATATAATTAATTGAAAACGGATGTATATTAATACAAAATCGGAATCCCCAACTGGCATCTGGTTGTTAGTTGGCGGCGAATCTCCAACTGGAAATTTTAAATCGCCTCCTGATGAATATACTCCTGGTATTGAAGGAACGGCGCGGGATGGAATGATGTTTTTTTATTGTTATAAACTGTTTTTCTGCAGAATGCATTGTTTTTTAAAACAAATCTCGATTGGAAAAGAAGTCCGAATCCCCAACTTGCAACTGGCCGGTAGATGGTTATTCGAATCCCCAACTTGCAACTGGCCGGTAGATGGTTATTCGAATCCCCAACTACCAACTGCCAACTACCTACTAACTTTACGCCCATTCTGTCATTGCTAGTGACGTAAAATCCGAACACTGTTATTCCAACAAAAAAAGGAAAAATTCATATAATGGTTTACAACTTTATCGACACACTAGTAATGATGGTTTCCCTTATTTTTCAGAACCGGCAAGAGTTGTGTCTCTTGTGAGGGGACCACAAGGTGCGCTTATGCCTGGAGAAACAATCACTATGCAGTGTATAGTGACCGGCTATCCCAAACCGACTGTGAGGTGGACGTTTTTAGCCGTAAGTATATAGGTAACCGTTAAGAAACGTTACCGTCGGCACTACACGTTAATTTGTATAGGGGTCGGTGTTATATTGCAGTTTATTTGGCAACCAGTGTTCATGAATCAAGGCGGAAAAGTGAATAAGCAGACTTCGAACGTTGGTATTGATTGGGTGGATAATATCCAAGTCAAAATAAAGTTATTACATTTTATACTTTTTGATGAATTATAGAGATTTCTCAATGGATTATTTATGGTAAACCATTGTTTCAAACAGTGAAATCATGGGAACATTTGTTTTTATCTGATCGACAACTATATCTCCGCTGCTGTCCTTGGAGATAGATACATATTTATTTTAGTCATAAATGTACATACACAGCAAGGAAACAACATGATGCATTAACAATATAAAACTATAATATAGAAATCATCATAACAATACACACGTATAGGCAGTGAAATGCAACACGATATAATATTTTTTCTCTTATTTCCATTGTGTTCCTTGAATATTGATGGTATGCCATAGAAAGTCATGTAATTGTTCGCCATCATTTTTAATATATATCACAGTAATAAGTTAAACATTGTATCACAGTTGGTTAGTTTAATGTCTTTGAGTATACATTTACCATTACATATCACAGGCAACTAACATTGTATTACAGTTGATTAGTTTAATGTCTTTGAGTATACATGTACTATTATATATCACAGACAACTTCATTATTAATTCATAGTTCATATTATGTCATTGTTTTCTCATTAGTATTACGTACTTTATTTAAACAATATGTTATATAACAAGACCTAACTTTAATGTCACTTAACTAAAATCATAATAAAAAGCCCACAAAAACGTCAAATTACACTTAATATTAGATTATACACAGCCAATGTATGCGTACTATTCTTATATCAGTAAATTACAGAAATTAAAAAAATACCGGAACTTCATAAAAACTATTGGACATGAACAAGCTCAAAATAGAAAAATGCTTGCGAAACTAATTAAAAACATCTGAGATCAATGTTATAACAAATGTATAGTTAGATGGCCAACATGTGCTTCGTTACAGCATTCTTGTAATTATCTGCCCCATCAATATTTCTAATATTCTGAGGAAGATTGTTCGGAATCCATAGGATAACACCTCGGTATGAAGATGACTTGTTCCCGAAACTGCCGACTTTTGGTGAAGTAAACCGTCCATTATCTATGAAAGTAAACCTAAAAACGAGCAGTCATGCTAGATCGGGTATAGCATTCATGCACAGAGTAAAGTGGCACAAAATGTTCATCTAGATAATCTGGAAAATAACCAATTTAATGTTTTAAACACGACAAAGATAAATCTGATCAACTCTTTTTGGAACTGATAACCAATTTAAAAACTTAAAATGTTCCGGTCCAATATGCGACATGTTATCCAAGTTGAGAACAAAATGTATGAGTTTATTTTGCATAGTTTGAAGTGTAATCTTCAGATTTTGAGTCAGCCTTAACCATAATCGTACAAAGTTGGAAATTAAGTTCTTCATGTTGCAATTTGTGCCAAATTATATCGAATTCCTAAAATTGGTTTAGAAGAAATGGGGCTGACAAGAAACGTTACTGACGAACGGACAGACGGTTACAGGTATATATGCTTCTAACAACTGTGTGTCAGCTACTGTTACTGCTGTTGCTACTGCTATTACTACTATTACTCTTTTAAATAATAATAATAATATTATTGATAATAACGATATATTTGTGTAAAATAAATGTATACTAATATTCCAGATAGACGGTACAAATGGTATCCCGACAGACGTAGAATTCTCTACAGACAAACTACATATGGTAGTGTCCAAACCAGGCTATGCGTCTATGTACCATGACGGCAAGTGGACGTGTTCGGCCACCAACTATCTCGCAACCTCAGAAAAACACGTATTAATTCCGTAGCAAAGTACGTTAACGTCTGTATTGTTTCCGTTGTTTTGTATCTTTATGTTACTCTTTTCATGTAAATGTAGCATAGTTTTCTCGCGGCATAACCTGACTCCGCACAACTCCGCGGCCGACTCTGACTGAATCCACGTCATCCTGCGTCATCTCGCGTCTCTTAATGTATAGTCTTGATCATATGCGACGCTTGCTTTTCTAAACGTTTTGTGACGCATATGATTAAGACTAATTAATTTATACTTCACGATACACGCCTTGATTTCATTATACATTCCTCTGCCGAACAATCGTTTACATGTCCGTGTACATAGTTTGTGTTTAATCATCATTTATCTACATGTAGTTACTGTGCGAAAGTTTTTACCTGACACTCAAAAATCTTCGCCAATATGTTCGGGCGTTAGAAGGGAATATACTATCAGGGTATTTTTAAATTTTAAAATTAATTAAAAAAGTTTATATTCCAATATTTCATGCTTATACATACTCTCTGACCTCGAATTGACAAAATGATATTAATTTAATCAACGTGTGTTAATGTCGCACCGTGACGTGTGTAAATTTCGCACCGTGACGTGTGTAAATATCGCAACGTGACGTGTGTAAATGTTGCATGACGTGCAAACGACGTGTTATGCCATAGAGTTATACTCCAGTATTAATCTAAATACATGTATAGATCTACATGTAACTTTAATGAAAGTTCTATGTTTTCCGATGATACCAGAAAAGTTGGAGGCCGCTGTAGATGCACTTTTACGTGTATAAATCTGCGCTCACTTTAATACAATATTAAATAAATAAACACATATTTAATTATTTAAATACTAAAAAACACTATTTTTAGGCCAACATGTGTGAACAATTAAACACATCGACTGTAACATTAAATTTAAAGTATAATATTTTCGAAATACGCAACTTGAATTTAGAGAGATTTTGTGCTTATTACATAGATTGATTTCACTTAAAAAATGGGAGAATGACGTTATATGAAAAGCGAAAAAGAGTGGGGAAAAAAACGAAAACGAAAACACAATTCTTATACCGGAGTGCGCGCTTCAATAAAAGTCACGTGACTCCATACCTTGACCACGACAGTCACCTCAGGAAAGTAATCTAGACTCGCCAAAATAATCAGTTCACAGCGCGAGAGTAACATGACTTAATTTAGACTCTGCTCGCAAAAACGACCAGTTCACAATGCGAGAGTAACATGACTTTATCTAGACTCTGCTCGCTAAAATGACCAGTTCACAGCGCGAGAGTAACATGACTTGATCTAGACTCTGTTCGCCAGAATGATCATTTCACAGCGCGAGCGTAACTTCATTTGATCAAGACTCTGCTCGTCAAAATGATCAGTTTACAGCGCGAGAATAACATGACTTAATTTAGACTCTGTTCGCAAAAACGACCAGTTCACAGCGCGAGAGTAACATGACTTAATCTAGACTCTGCTCGCTAAAATGACCAGTTCACAGTGCGAGAGTAACATGACTTGATCTAGACTCTGTTCGCCAGAATGATCATTTCACAGCGCGAGAGTAACTTGATTTAATCTAGACTCTGCTCGCCAAAATGATCAGTTCACAGCGCGAAAGTAACATGACTTAATCTAGACTGTAAGTGACATCTATGACCGTGGACGAATATCATTGTCCTGTAGAAGATTCAGTATACAGATTTAAGACGTATCATCTCACACATTTTCTATTTCAGACCACAGGCTATCGGGTTGGAAATAAGGTGTCATTTATAACTTTGTGAAATGGTTTCTATAATGAATAAATGTCAGACATGTTTTAACTTGTTTTTTATTATATACTATATGAAATAATCAAACATTGTTAGGGAAGGAAATAACCAACCATCAGAAGACATTAATTATGTTGAAACCTGACATGGATTTCCTACTTTTACTAGTTTATAAAAATTCAATACCCTTCACTATATTTCGTATTAAATGTCTAGCAGGAATGTCGACATTCAAAGGCATCCATATCGACATTCGATCTAAACTGAATTCTGTTTGCAACTAAAAACTAATCATTGGAGAATGCAGAGCAATAGATTATATTATTAGTTAATTATATTTTATTTTAAGTTTGGAATTGTGTGGCTACGGCTCAACGAACAACAATCCCCTTCATGGGGCACATAGTTAACACAAATCACAATCCCGTTCATGGGGCACATAGTTAACACAAATCACAATCCCCTTCATGGGGCACATAGTTAACACAAATCACAATCCCGTTCATGGGGCACATAGTTAACACAAATCACAATCCCCTTCATGGGGCAAATAGTTAACACAAATCACAATCCCGTTCATGGTGCACATAGTTAACACAAATCACAATCCCGTTCATGGGGCAAATAGTTAACACAAATCACAATCCCGTTCATGGGGCAAATAGTTAACACAAATCACAATCCCGTTCATGGGGCAAATAGTTAACACAAATCACAATCCCGTTCATGGGGCAAATAGTTAACACAAATCACAATCCCGCAAATAGTTAACACAAATCACAATCCCATTCATGGGGCACATAGTTAACACAAATCACAATCCCGTTCATGGGGCACATAGTTAACACAAATCACAATCCCCTTCATGGGGCAAATAGTTAACACAAATCACAATCCCGTTCATGGGGCAAATAGTCAACACAAATCACAATCCCGTTCATGGGACACATAGTTAACACAAATCACAATCCCGTTCATGGGGCAAATAGTTAACACAAATCACAATCCGCTTCATGGGGCACATAGTTAACACAAATCACAATCCCGTTCATGGGGCAAATATTTAACACAAATCACAATCCGCTTCATGGGGCAAATAGTTAACACAAATCACAATTCACTTCATGGGGTAATACAATGTGTATTGGTTTATTTCACAAGTATACATGTCAATACACTCCATGTTACGTTACTCAATAAGTATACCTAATTCTACAGTGTGTATTGGTTTATCTCACAAGTATACATATCAATACACTCCATGTTATGTTACTCAATGAGTATACTTAACTCTACAGTGTGTATTGGTTTATCTCACAAGTATACATGTCAATACATTCCATGTTACGTTACTCAATACGTATACCTAACTCTACAGTGCATTGGTTTATCTCACAAGTATACATGTCAATACACTCCATGTTACGTTACTCAATAAGTATACCTAACTCTACAGTGTGTATTGGTTTATCTCACAAGAATACATCACAATACACTCCATGTTTCCATGTTACGTTATTCAATACGTATACCTAACTCTACAGTGTATTGGTTTATCCCACAAGTATACATGTCAATACACTCCATGTTACGTTACTCAATACGTATGCCTTACTCTACAGTGTATTGGTTTATCTCTGTAAATCTACAGTGCGTATTGTTTTATCTCACAAGTACATGTATACATGTCGGTAACCTCCTACAGTGTGTATTGGTTTATATCACAAGTATACATGTCAATACACTCCATATTACCTTACGCAACAAGTAGACCTAACTCTACAGTGTGTATGGGTTTATATCACAAGAATACATGTCAATTCACTCCATGTTACGTTAGTCAATAGGTATACCTAACTATACAGTGTGTATTGGTTAATCTCATAAGTATACATGTCCATACATTCCATGTTACGTTACTCAATAAGTATACCTAACTCTAGAGTGTGTATTGGTTTATCTCACAAGTATACATGTCAATACACTCCATGTTACGTTACTTAATAAGTATACCTAGCTCAAGAGTTTGTATTGGTTTTTCTCACATGTATACATGTCAATAAACCCCAGGGTACGTTACTAAATAAGAATACCTAACTCTACAGTGTGCATTGGTTTATCTCACAAGAATACATGTAAATAAACTCCATGGTACGTTACTCAATACGTATACATAACTCTACAGTGTGTATTGGTTTATTCCACAAGAATAATGTCAATAAACTCCATGGTACGTTACTCAATAAGTATACCTAACCCTACAGTGTGTATTGGTTTATCTTACTCGTAACTGTGTCGATCAACTCCATGTTACGTTTGCTCAATAAGTATACCTAACTCTACAGTGTGTATTTGTTTATCCCACAAGTATACATGTCAGTAAACTAACTCCATGTTGCGTTACTCAATAAGTATTCCTAACTCTACAGTGTGTATTGGTTTATCTCACAAGAATACATATCAATACACTCCATGGTACGTTACTCAATAAGTATACCTAACTCTACAGTGTGTATTGGTTTATCTCACAAGTATACATGTCAATACACTCCATGGTACGTTACTCAATAAGTATACCTAACTCTACAGTGTGTATTGGTTTATCTCACAAGAATACATATCAATACACTCCATGGTACGTTACTCAATAAGTATACCTAACTATACAGTGTGTATTGGTTTATCTCACAAGTATACATGTCAATACACTCCATGTTACGTTACTCAATAAGTATACCTAACTCTACAGTGTGTATTGGTTTATCTCACAAGTATACATGTCAATACACAACATGGTACGTTACTCAATAAGTATACCTAACTCTACAGTGTGTATTGGTTTATCTCACAAGAATACATGTCAATACACTCCATGGTACGTTACTCAATAAGAATACCTAACTCTACAGATTGTATTGGTTTATCTTACAAGCATACATGTCAATACACTCCATGGTACGTTACTCAATAAGTATACCTAACTCTACAGTGTGTATTGGTTTATCTCACAAGAATACATGTCAATACACTCCGTGGTACGTTACTCAATAAGTATACCTTACTCTACAGTGTATATTGGTTTATCTCACAAGTATACATGTCAATACACTCCATGTTACGTTACTCAATAAGTATACTTAACTTTACAGTGTGTATTGGTATCTCAAAAGAATACATGTCAATACACTCCATGTAACGTTACTCAATAAGTATACCTAACTCTACATTGTGTATTGGGTTATCCCACAAGTGTACATGTCAATACACTCCATGTTACGTTACTCAATAAGTATACCTAACTCTACAGTGTGTATTGGTTTTCTCACAGGTATACATGTCAATACACACCATGTTACGTTACTCAGTAAGTATACCTTACTCTACAGTGTGTATTGTTTTATCTCACAAGTATACATGTCAATACTCTCCATGTTACGTTACTCAATAATTATACTTAACTCTACAGTGTGTATTGGTTTATCCCACCAGAATACATGTCATTACACACCAGGTTACGTTTGTTAATAAGTATACCTAACTTTACAGTGTGTACTGTTTTATCCCACAAGTATCCATGTCAATACACTCCATGTTACGTTACTTAATAAGTATACTTAACTTTACAGTGTGTATTGGTATCTCAAAAGAATACATGTCAATACACTCCATGTTACGTTACTCAATACGTATAACTAACTCTACAGTGTATTGGTTTATCCCACAAGTATACATGTCAATACACTCCATGTTACGTTACTCAATACGTATAATTAAATCTACAGTGCGTATTGTTTTATCTCACAAGTATACATGTCGGTAAACTCCTACAGTGTTTATTGGTTTATCTCACAAGAATACATATCAATACACTCCATGTTACGTTACTCAATACGTATACCTAACTCTACAGTGAATTGGTTTATCTCACAAGTGTACATTTCAATACTCTCCATGTTACGTTACTCAATAAGTATACCTAACTCTACAGTGTGTATTGGTTTATCCCACAAGTATACATGTCAATAAACTCCATGTTACGTTATTCAACAAGTATACCTAACTCTACAGTGTATTGGTTTATCTCACAAGTATACATGTCAATACACTCCATGTTACGTTACTCAATAAGTATACCTAACTCTTCGGTGTGTATTGGTTTATCTCACAAGAATACATGTCAATACACTCCATGTTACGTTACTCAATAAGTATACCTAACTGTACAGTGTGTATTGGTTTATCCAACAAGTATACAAGTCAATACACTCCATGTTACGTTAATCATTACGTATACCGAACTCTACAGTGTATTGGTTTATTCCACAAGTATACATGTCAATACACTCCATGTTACGTTATTCAATACGTATACCTAACTCTACAGTGTATTGGTCTATCTCACAAGTATACATGTCAATACACTCCATGTTACGTTACTCAATAAGTATACCTAACTCTACAGTGTGTATTGGTTTATCCAACAAGTATTCATGTCAATACACTCCATGTAACGTTACTCATTACGTATACCTAACTCTACAGTGTATTGGTTTATCCCACAAGTATACATGTCAATACACTCCATGTTACGTTACTCAATACGTATACCTAACTCTACAGTGTATTGGTTTATCCCACAAGTATACATGTCAATACACTCCATGTTACGTTACTCAATAAGTAAACCTAACTCTACAGTGTGAATTGGTTTATCTCACAAGTATACATGTCAATTAACTCCATGGTACATTACTCAATAAGTATACCTAACTCTACAGTGTTTATTGGTTTATCCCACAAGTATACATGTCAATAAACTCCATGGTACGTTACTCAATAAGTATACCTAACTCTACATTGTGTATTGGTTTATCCCACAAGTATACATGTCAATCAACTCCATGGTACGTTACTCAGTAAGTATACCTAACTTTACAGTGTGTATTGGTTTATCCCACAAGTATACATGTCAATAAACTCCATGGTACGTTACTCAGTAAGTATACCTAACCCTACAGTGTGTATTGGTTTATCCCACAAGTAAACATGTCAATAAACTCCATGTTACGTTACTCAATAAGTATACCTAACTCTACAGTGTGTATTGGTTTATCCCACAATTTTACCTGTCAATAAACTCCATGGTACGTTACTCAATAAGTAAACCTAACTCTACAGTGTGTATTGGTTTATCCCACAAGTATACCTGTCAATAAACTCCATGGTACGTTACTCAATAAGTAAACCTAACCCTACAGTGTGTATTGGTTTATCGATAAACTCCAGTTTTGCAACTAATCTTCACTTGCACGTAACAATACTGGACACATGTCCATTTGAATCAGTCATGCCCTCCGATTCCCAGCAATGAACAGAGGTGTGTTTACATAATTACTTTCAATGACTTGGCTTCCGACTATCAATATTTTACAGTCTTTCTAGCGTAGAATCATGCATTGCATAATTTATAATAGTCTTGCCCGCTGAATTACAGATGTTACACTCTTTTGTCCTCACAGTGATTTTGAAATAAGATTGAGCACACACGACGCCGTCTCTACGTTTAAGATGCCCGGTTACAATAGCTGTTATAAAGAACAGGTCCGGCAGACAGTTTAAATTGTCCGGTTACATTATATGTTATAAAGAACAAGCCTGGCAGACAGTTTAAGATGCAAGGTTACATTATAGGTTATAAAGAACAGGTGCGCAGATAGTTTAAGATACCACGTTACAATATAATATATTATAAAGAATAGGCCCGGCAGACAGTTTAAGATGCCAGGTTACAATATATGTTATAAAGAACAGGCCCGGCCGACAGTTTAAGATACCCGGTTACAATATATGTTATAAAGAACAGGCCCGGCAGACAGTTTAAGATGCCAGGTTACAATATATGTTATAAAGAACAGGTCCGGCAGATAGTTTAAGAAGCCCGGTAATAATTATATTACAAAGAACAGGCCATGCAGACAGTTTAAGTTGCACGGTTACAATATATGTTACAAAGAACAGGTCCCGACAGTTTAAGAAGCCCGGTAACAATATATGTTACAAAGAACAGGCCCGGCAGATAGTTTAAGAAGCCCGTTAACAATATATGTTATAAAGAACAGGTCCGGCAGATATTTTAAGAAGCCCGGTTACATAATATATATTAATTTACAAAGAACAGGCCATGCAGACAGTGTAAGTTGCCCGGTTACAATATATGTTACAAAGAACAGGCCCAGCAGACAGTTTAAGATGCCCGGTTACAATATATGTTACAAAGAACAGGCCCGGCAGATAGTTTAAGAAGCCCGTTTACAATATATGTTATAAAGAACAGGTCCGGCAGATAGTTTAAGAAGCCCGGTTTCATAATATATATTAATTTACAAAGAACAGACCATGCAGACAGTGTAAGTTGCCCGGTTACAATATATGTTACAAAGAACAGGCCCGGCAGACAGTTTAAGATGCCCAGTTACAATATATGTTGCAAAGAACAGGCCCGGCAGACAGTTTAAGATGCCCAGTAACAATATATGTTACAAAGAACAGGCCCGGCAGATAGTATAAGAAGCCCGGTTACAATATATGTTATAAAGAACAGGTCCGGCAGACAGTTTAAGAAGCCCGTTTACAATATATGTTATAAAGAACAGGTCCGGCAGATAGTTTAAGAAGCCCGTTTACAATATATGTTACAAAGAACAGGCCCGGCAGATAGTATAAGAAGCCCGGTTACAATATATGTTATAAAGAACAGGCCTGGCAGATAGTTTAAGAAGCCCGTTTACAATATATGTTAAAAGAACAGGTCCGGCAGATAGTTTAAGAAGCCCGGTTACATAATATATATTAATTTACAAAGAACAGGCCATGCAGACAGTGTAAGTTGCCCGGTTACAATATATGTTACAAAGAACAGGCCCAGCAGACAGTTTAAGATGCCCGGTTACAATATATGTTACAAAGAACAGGCCCGGCAGACAGTTTAAGATGCCCGGTAACAATATATGTTACAAAGAACAGGCCCAGCAGATAGTTTAAGAAGCCCGGTTACATAATATATATTAATTTACAAAGAACAGACCATGCAGACAGTATAAGTTGCCCGGTTACAATATATGTTACAAAGAACAGGCCCGGCAGACAGTTTAAGATGCCCGGTAACAATATATGTTACAAAGAACAGGCCCAGCAGATAGTTTAAGAAGCCCGGTTACATAATATATATTAATTTACAAAGAACAGGCCCAGCAGACAGTTTAAGATGCCCGGTTACAATATATGTTACAAAGAACAGGCCCGGCAGATAGTTTAAGAAGCCCGTTTACAATATATGTTATAAAGAACAGGTCCGGCAGATAGTTTAAGAAGCCCGGTTTCATAATATATATTAATTTACAAAGAACAGACCATGCAGACAGTGTAAGTTGCCCGGTTACAATATATGTTACAAAGAACAGGCCCGGCAGACAGTTTAAGATGCCCAGTTACAATATATGTTGCAAAGAACAGGCCCGGCAGACAGTTTAAGATGCCCAGTAACAATATATGTTACAAAGAACAGGCCCGGCAGATAGTATAAGAAGCCCGGTTACAATATATGTTATAAAGAACAGGCCCGGCAGACAGTTTAAGAAGCCCGTTTACAATATATGTTATAAAGAACAGGTCCGGCAGATAGTTTAAGAAGCCCGTTTACAATATATGTTACAAAGAACAGGCCCGGCAGATAGTATAAGAAGCCCGGTTACAATATATGTTATAAAGAACAGGCCTGGCAGATAGTTTAAGAAGCCCGTTTACAATATATGTTATAAAGAACAGGTCCGGCAGATAGTTTAAGAAGCCCGGTTACATAATATATATTAATTTACAAAGAACAGGCCATGCAGACAGTGTAAGTTGCCCAGTTACAATATATGTTACAAAGAACAGGCCCAGCAGACAGTTTAAGATGCCCGGTTACAATATATGTTACAAAGAACAGGCCCGGCAGACAGTTTAAGATGCCCGGTAACAATATATGTTACAAAGAACAGGCCCAGCAGATAGTTTAAGAAGCCCGGTTACATAATATATATTAATTTACAAAGAACAGACCATGCAGACAGTATAAGTTGCCCGGTTACAATATATATCACGAAGAACAGGCCCCGACAGTTTAAGATGCCCGGTAACAATATATGTTACAAAGAACAGGCCCAGCAGACAGTTTAAGATGCCCGGTAACAATATATGTTACAAAGAACAGGCCCGGCAGATAGTTTAAGAAGCCCGGTTACAATATATGTTACAAAGAACAGGCCCAGCAGACAGTTTAAGATGCCCGGTAACAATATATGTTACAAAGAACAGGCCCGGCAGATAGTTTAAGAAGCCCGGTTACAATATATGTTACAAAGAACAGGTCCGGCAGACAGTTTAAGATGCCCAGTAACAATATATGTTACAAAGAACAGGCCCGGCAGATAGTTTAAGAAGCCCGGTTACAATATATGTTATAAAGAACAGGCCCGGCAGATAGTTTAAGATGCCCGGTAACAATATATGTTACAAAGAACAGGTCCGGCAGATAGTTTAAGAAGCCCGGTTACAATATATGTTACAAAGAACAGGCCTGGCAGACAGTTTAAGATGCCCGGTAACAATATATGTTATAAAGAACAGGTCCGGCAGATAGTTTAAGAAGCCCGGTTACATAATATATATTAATTTACAAAGAACAGGCCATGCAGACAGTGTAAGTTGCCCGGTTACAATATATGTTACAAAGAACAGGCCCAGCAGACAGTTTAAGATGCCCGGTTACAATATATGTTACAAAGAACAGGCCCGGCAGACAGTTTAAGATGCCCGGTAACAATATATGTTACAAAGAACAGGCCCAGCAGATAGTTTAAGAAGCCCGGTTACATAATATATATTAATTTACAAAGAACAGACCATGCAGACAGTGTAAGTTGCCCGGTTACAATATATGTTACAAAGAACAGGCCCAGCAGACAGTTTATGATGCCCGGTTACAATATATGTGACCAAGAACAGGCCCGGCAGACAGTTTAAGATGCCCGGTAACAATATATGTTACAAAGAACAGGCCCGGCAGATAGTTTAAGAAGCCCGGTTACAATATATGTTATAAAGAACAGGCCCGGCAGACAGTTTAAGATGCCCGGTAACAATATATGTTACAAAGAACAGGCCCAGCAGATAGTTAAAGAAGCCCGGTTACATAATATATATTAATTTACAAAGAACAGACCATGCAGACAGTATAAGTTGCCCGGTTACAATATATATCACGAAGAACAGGCCCCGACAGTTTAAGATGCCCGGTAACAATATATGTTACAAAGAACAGGCCCAGCAGACAGTTTAAGATGCCCGGTAACAATATATGTTACAAAGAACAGGCCCGGCAGATAGTTTAAGAAGCCCGGTTACATAATATATATTAATTTACAAAGAACAGACCATGCAGACAGTGTAAGTTGCCCGGTTACAATATATGTTACAAAGAACAGGCCCAGCAGACAGTTTATGATGCCTGGTTACAATATATGTTACAAAGAACAGGCCCGGCAGACAGTTTAAGATGCCCGGTAACAATATATGTTACAAAGAACAGGCCCGGCAGATAGTTTAAGAAGCCCGGTTACAATATATGTTATAAAGAACAGGCCCGGCAGACAGTTTAAGATGCCCGGTAACAATATATGTTACAAAGAACAGGCCCAGCAGATAGTTTAAGAAGCCCGGTTACATAATATATATTAATTTACAAAGAACAGACCATGCAGACAGTATAAGTTGCCCGGTTACAATATATATCACGAAGAACAGGCCCCGACAGTTTAAGATGCCCGGTAACAATATATGTTACAAAGAACAGGCCCAGCAGACAGTTTAAGATGCCCGGTAACAATATATGTTACAAAGAACAGGTCCGGCAGATAGTTTAAGAAGCCCGGTTACAATATATGTTATAAAGAACAGGTCCGGCAGATAGTTTAAGAAGCCCGGTTACAATATATGTTATAAAGAACAGGTCCGGCAGATAGTTTAAGAAGCCCGGTTACAATATATGTTACAAAGAACAGGCCCGGCAGATAGTTTAAGAAGCCCGGTTACAATATATGTTATAAAGAACAGGTCCGGCAGATAGTTTAAGAAGCCCGGTTACAATATATGTTATAAAGAACAGGCCTGGCAGACAGTTTAAGAAGCCCGGTTACAATATATGTTACAAAGAACAGGTCCGGCAGATAGTTTAAGAAGCCCGGTTACAATATATGTTATAAAGAACAGGCCTGGCAGATAGTATAAGAAGCCCGGTTACAATATATGTTATAAAGAACAGGCCTGGCAGATAGTTTAAGAAGCCCGGTTACAATATATGTTACAAAGAACAGGCCTGGCAGATAGTATAAGAAGCCCGGTTACAATATATGTTATAAAGAACAGGCCTGGCAGATAGTATAAGAAGCCCGGTTACAATATATGTTATAAAGAACAGGCCTGGCAGATAGTTTAAGAAGCCCGGTTACAATATATGTTATAAAGAACAGGCCTGGCAGATAGTATAAGAAGCCCGGTTACAATATATGTTATAAAGAACAGGCCTGGCAGATAGTTTAAGAAGCCCGGTTACAATATATGTTATAAAGAACAGGCCTGGCAGATAGTTTAAGAAGCCCGGTTACAATATATGTTACAAAGAACAGGCCTGGCAGATAGTATAAGAAGCCCGGTTACAATATATGTTATAAAGAACAGGTCCGGCAGATAGTTTAAGAAGCCCGGTTACAATATATGTTATAAAGAACAGGCCTGGCAGATAGTATAAGAAGCCCGGTTACAATATATGTTATAAAGAACAGGCCTGGCAGATAGTTTAAGAAGCCCGGTTACAATATATGTTATAAAGAACAGGCCTGGCAGATAGTATAAGAAGCCCGGTTACAATATATGTTATAAAGAACAGGCCTGGCAGATAGTTTAAGAAGCCCGGTTACAATATATGTTATAAAGAACAGGTTCGGCAGATAGTTTAAGAAGCCCGGTTACAATATATGTTACAAAGAACAGGCCTGGCAGACAGTTTAAGATGCCCGGTTACAATATATGTTATAAAGAACAGGTCCGGCAGATAGTTTAAGAAGCCCGGTTACAATATATGTTACAAAGAACAGGCCTGGCAGACAGTTTAAGATGCCCGGTAACAATATATGTTATAAAGAACAGGCCCGGCAGATAGTTTAAGAAGCCCGGTTACAATATATTTTATAAAGAACAGGCCTGGCAGATAGTTTAAGAAGCCCGGTTACAATATATGTTACAAAGAACAGGCCTGGCAGATAGTATAAGAAGCCCGGTTACAATATATGTTATAAAGAACAGGTCCTGCAGATAGTATAAGAAGCCCGGTTACAATATATGTTATAAAGAACAGGCCTGGCAGATAGTATAAGAAGCCCGGTTACAATATATGTTATAAAGAACAGGCCTGGCAGATAGTTTAAGAAGCCCGGTTACAATATATGTTATAAAGAACAGGCCTGGCAGATAGTTTAAGAAGCCCGGTTACATAATATATATTAATTTACAAAGAACAGACCATGCAGACAGTATAAGTTGCCCGGTTACAATATATATCACGAAGAACAGGCCCCGACAGTTTAAGATGCCCGGTAACAATATATGTTACAAAGAACAGGCCCAGCAGACAGTTTAAGATGCCCGGTAACAATATATGTTACAAAGAACAGGTCCGGCAGATAGTTTAAGAAGCCCGGTTACAATATATGTTATAAAGAACAGGTCCGGCAGATAGTTTAAGAAGCCCGGTTACAATATATGTTATAAAGAACAGGTCCGGCAGATAGTTTAAGAAGCCCGGTTACAATATATGTTACAAAGAACAGGCCCGGCAGATAGTTTAAGAAGCCCGGTTACAATATATGTTATAAAGAACAGGTCCGGCAGATAGTTTAAGAAGCCCGGTTACAATATATGTTATAAAGAACAGGCCTGGCAGACAGTTTAAGAAGCCCGGTTACAATATATGTTACAAAGAACAGGTCCGGCAGATAGTTTAAGAAGCCCGGTTACAATATATGTTATAAAGAACAGGCCTGGCAGATAGTATAAGAAGCCCGGTTACAATATATGTTATAAAGAACAGGCCTGGCAGATAGTTTAAGAAGCCCGGTTACAATATATGTTACAAAGAACAGGCCTGGCAGATAGTATAAGAAGCCCGGTTACAATATATGTTATAAAGAACAGGCCTGGCAGATAGTATAAGAAGCCCGGTTACAATATATGTTATAAAGAACAGGCCTGGCAGATAGTTTAAGAAGCCCGGTTACAATATATGTTATAAAGAACAGGCCTGGCAGATAGTATAAGAAGCCCGGTTACAATATATGTTATAAAGAACAGGCCTGGCAGATAGTTTAAGAAGCCCGGTTACAATATATGTTATAAAGAACAGGCCTGGCAGATAGTTTAAGAAGCCCGGTTACAATATATGTTACAAAGAACAGGCCTGGCAGATAGTATAAGAAGCCCGGTTACAATATATGTTATAAAGAACAGGTCCGGCAGATAGTTTAAGAAGCCCGGTTACAATATATGTTATAAAGAACAGGCCTGGCAGATAGTATAAGAAGCCCGGTTACAATATATGTTATAAAGAACAGGCCTGGCAGATAGTTTAAGAAGCCCGGTTACAATATATGTTATAAAGAACAGGCCTGGCAGATAGTATAAGAAGCCCGGTTACAATATATGTTATAAAGAACAGGCCTGGCAGATAGTTTAAGAAGCCCGGTTACAATATATGTTATAAAGAACAGGTTCGGCAGATAGTTTAAGAAGCCCGGTTACAATATATGTTACAAAGAACAGGCCTGGCAGACAGTTTAAGATGCCCGGTTACAATATATGTTATAAAGAACAGGTCCGGCAGATAGTTTAAGAAGCCCGGTTACAATATATGTTACAAAGAACAGGCCTGGCAGACAGTTTAAGATGCCCGGTAACAATATATGTTATAAAGAACAGGCCCGGCAGATAGTTTAAGAAGCCCGGTTACAATATATTTTATAAAGAACAGGCCTGGCAGATAGTTTAAGAAGCCCGGTTACAATATATGTTACAAAGAACAGGCCTGGCAGATAGTATAAGAAGCCCGGTTACAATATATGTTATAAAGAACAGGTCCTGCAGATAGTATAAGAAGCCCGGTTACAATATATGTTATAAAGAACAGGCCTGGCAGATAGTATAAGAAGCCCGGTTACAATATATGTTATAAAGAACAGGCCTGGCAGATAGTTTAAGAAGCCCGGTTACAATATATGTTATAAAGAACAGGCCTGGCAGATAGTTTAAGAAGCCCGGTTACAATATATGTTATAAAGAACAGGTCCGGCATATAGTTTAAGAAGCCCGGTTACAATATATGTTACAAAGAACAGGCCTGGCAGACAGTTTAAGATGCCCGGTTACAATATATGTTATAAAGAACAGGTCCGGCAGATAGTTTAAAAAGCCCGGTTACAATATATGTTACAAAGAACAGGCCTGGCAGACAGTTTAAGAAGCCCGGTAACAATATATGTTATAAAGAACAGGTCCGGCAGATAGTTTAAGAAGCCCGGTTACATAATATATATTAATTTACAAAGAACAGACCATGCAGACAGTGTAAGTTGCCCGGTTACAATATATGTTACAAAGAACAGGCCCAGCAGACAGTGTAAGTTGCCCGGTTACAATATATGTTACAAAGAACAGGCCCAGCAGATAGTTTAAGAAGCCCGGTTACAATATATGTTATAAAGAACAGGTCCGGCAGATAGTTTAAGAAGCCCGGTTACAATATATGTTACAAAGAACAGGCCCGGCAGATAGTATAAGAAGCCCGGTTACAATATATGTTATAAAGAACAGGTCCGGCAGATAGTTTAAGAAGCCCGGTTACAATATATGTTACAAAGAACAGGCCCGGCAGATAGTTTAAGAAGCCCGGTTACAATATATGTTATAAAGAACAGGCCTGGCAGATAGTTTAAGAAGCCCGGTTACAATATATGTTATAAAGAACAGGTCTGGCAGATAGTTTAAGAAGCCCGGTTACAATATATGTTATAAAGAACAGGCCTGGCAGATAGTTTAAGAAGCCCGGTTACAATATATGTTATAAAGAACAGGCCTGGCAGATAGTTTAAGAAGCCCGGTTACAATATATGTTATAAAGAACAGGCCTGGCAGATAGTTTAAGAAGCCCGGTTACAATATATGTTATAAAGAACAGGCCTGGCAGATAGTTTAAGAAGCCCGGTTACAATATATGTTATAAAGAACAGGCCTGGCAGATAGTTTAAGAAGCCCGGTTACAATATATGTTATAAAGAACAGGTCCGGCAGATAGTTTAAGAAGCCCGGTTACAATATATGTTACAAAGAACAGGCCCGGCAGATAGTTTAAGAAGCCCGGTTACAATATATGTTATAAAGAACAGGCCCGGCAGATAGTTTAAGAAGCCCGGTTACAATATATGTTACAAAGAACAGGTCCGGCAGATAGTTTAAGAAGCCCGGTTACAATATATGTTATAAAGAACAGGCCCGGCAGATAGTTTAAGAAGCCCGGTTACAATATATGTTATAAAGAACAGGCCCGGCAGATAGTTTAAGAAGCCCGGTTACAATATATGTTATAAAGAACAGGCCCGGCAGATAGTTTAAGAAGCCCGGTTACATAATATATATTAATTTACAAAGAACAGACCATGCAGACAGTGTAAGTTGCCCGGTTACAATATATGTTACAAAGAACAGGCCCAGCAGACAGTTTATGATGCCCGGTTACGATATATGTGACCAAGAACAGGCCCGGCAGACAGTTTAAGATGCCCGGTAACAATATATGTTACAAAGAACAGGCCCGGCAGATAGTTTAAGAAGCCCGGTTACAATATATGTTATAAAGAACAGGCCCGGCAGACAGTTTAAGATGCCCGGTAACAATATATGTTACAAAGAACAGGCCCAGCAGATAGTTTAAGAAGCCCGGTTACATAATATATATTAATTTACAAAGAACAGACCATGCAGACAGTATAAGTTGCCCGGTTACAATATATATCACGAAGAACAGGCCCCGACAGTTTAAGATGCCCGGTAACAATATATGTTACAAAGAACAGGCCCAGCAGACAGTTTAAGAAGCCCGGTTACAATATATGTTATAAAGAACAGGTCCGGCAGATAGTTTAAGATGCCCGGTAACAATATATGTTACAAAGAACAGGCCTGGCAGACAGTTTAAGATGCCCGGTAACAATATATGTTACAAAGAACAGGCCCGGTAGATAGTATAAGATGCCCGGTAACAATATATGTTACAAAGAACAGGCCCAGCAGATAGTTTAAGAAGCCCGGTTACATAATATATATTAATTTACAAAGAACAGACCATGCAGACAGTGTAAGTTGCCCGGTTACAATATATGTTACAAAGAACAGGCCCAGCAGACAGTTTATGATGCCCGGTTACAATATATGTGACCAAGAACAGGCCCGGCAGACAGTTTAAGATGCCCGGTAACAATATATGTTACAAAGAACAGGCCCGGCAGATAGTTTAAGAAGCCCGGTTACAATATATGTTACGAAGAACAGGCCCTGCAGACAGTTTAAAATGCCCGGTTACAATATGTGTTACAAAGAACATGCCCGGCAGACAGTTAAAGATGCCCGGTTACAATATATGTTACAAAGAACAGGCCCAGCAGACAGTTTAAGATGCCCGGTAACAATATATGTTACAAAGAACAGGCCCGGCAGACAGTTTAAGAAGCCCGGTTACAATATATGTTATAAAGAACAGGCCCAGCAGACAGTTTAAGATGCCCGGTAACAATATATGTTACAAAGAACAGGCCCAGCAGACAGTTTAAGATGCCCGGTAACAATATATGTTACAAAGAACAGGCCCAGCAGACAGTTTAAGATGCCGGTAACAATATATGTTACAAAGAACAGGCCCGGCAGATAGTTTAAGAAGCCCGGTTACAATATATGTTACGAAGAACAGGCCCTGCAGACAGTTTAATATGCCCGGTTACAATATGTGTTACAAAGAACAGGCCCGGCAGACAGTTTAAAATGCCCGGTTACAATATGTGTTACAAAGAACATGCCCGGCAGACTGTTCAAGATGCCCGGTTACAATACATGATACAAAGAACAGGCCCGGCAGACAGTTTAAAATGCCCGGTTACAATATATGTTACGAAGAACAGGCCCGGCAGACAGTTTAAAATGCCCGGTTACAATACATGATACAAAGAACAGGCCCGGCAGACAGTTTAAGATGCCCGGTTACAATATATGTTACGAAGAACAGGCCCGGCAGACAGTTTAAGATGCCCGGTAACAATATATATTATAAAGAACAGGCCCGGCAGACAGTTTAAGATGCAAGGTTACAATATATGTTACGAAGAACAGGCCCGGCAGACAGTGTAAGTTGCCCGGTTACAATATATGTTACGAAGAACAGGCCCGGCAGACAGTTTAAAATGCCCGGTTACAATATATGTTATAAAGAACAGGCCCGGCAGACAGTTTAAGATGCAAGGTTACAATATATGTTTCGAAGAACAGGCCCGGCAGACAGTGTAAGTTGCCCGGTTACAATTTATGTTACGAAGAACAGGCCCGGCAGACAGTTTAAAATGCCCGGTTACAATAAATGTTACAAAGAACAGGCCCGGCAGACAGTTTAAGATGCTCGGTTTCAATATATGTTACAAAGAACAGGTCAGGCAGATAGTTTAATATGCCCGGTTATAATATGTGTTACAAAGAACAGGCCAGCATGTGTATTGCTTTACCGGTAAACCGTTTTTTGTGATCTAATAACTGGAAGTATTTACAAATTGTCAGTTATTGAAGGGGTCGTATGAGCATTTGCAGACCCTGCTGTAAATAAATTCATTCACATCTGACCTGTGTAAACATTCCTGTAGATAAAAGGCTCTCTTTGGAAGTGATTTAGAGGGAAACACAACGTCTGTATGGTGGCAGGTTACATTAATATTAGTGCATTACCTTGTCTCTTCATACACGTGTCCATTGTCAAGAACACATCAGAACAGTTTACCATTGTATTTTTGTTAAAACCCTTTTATTCTTTTTTTTTTTAGTAAAACAAAAATAATATGTGGTGTATGGTGTAATAGACCACAGAGAAATAAGGAAATTCCACATAAAATAAAGGCAATTAACGTTTTATTTACTCAATATACATGTTCGACATCATTTTACTTCAAGTATGTCTCAAAATAATGTTTACATTTAAATAAAGCTTATATTTACTTTACATATCAGATGTAAAGACAGAAGTGAAGCAGACCCGACTGTTTCGGAAGCAGATTATTAGTGTCCGTTACTAATTACATTGACATGTAGCCATATAATGGGAGTAATACATGTTCCAGATTGTCAAGTGCAGTCCTGCAAAAAGGCTCTACAGGAATATACTTCACAGATGTACCAATTTATGGGGACTATATTTCTGAATTTTGATGACGTGTCTCGTTCATCATGCTTAAAAAATAAGTATCCAGATTTGCATTACTGTTTCTCTACATACTCGAGCATTTCAATATGCTTTTGATTGGATTCTTCTGGTTTACAGTGCTGGTTTCATTTTTTTACATACAGTCCATTTCCATCCTATAATGAAAGATACAAATATTATTCAATTTTCTAAAATACTGACAATAACTTGTCATATATAATACTATGATCACATGTCAATAAAATTATGTTTATAAGACGTAATACGGTAACACAAACTGTTTCCTTGTTAGAAAATATCACATAATTTGTAGTTACATGATATGGTTTTTGCATTGATCAATTGAAAAATAAATGTTTTTAAAGTTTGTATTTATCTTTAATAAAAACCCACTAAGATATTTAAATTCATAACAATAATAGATAGATATGTAACATGATAACTACATTGCCATGTGGTCCTCCATCTCTCCTTGTTTTGCTTTATACAATTTGTTTGCTAACACAGGTCCCTTAATAATTTTATGGAAATAAAGGGAAGAATCGATCTGCTATCTGATATTCATAATGGATCAAAACAATATTGACCAGATCTCAAAATACCAAGTTGATATGGGTGTAGCCATTTTCCTATATAGTTATAGTCGTCTGCTAATCAGCTGGTAGTGTGATGAGCTCCTAGCCTCGCTCGGATAATGATGTTTGCATGCATATAATTTGAGAGAGGAACGAAACCCGATACCGGTATCTGTAGCAGTACAGCACCCATCTCGTTTATTTGTTAAACTGTTAAATGATCCATTACATGACGTTAAATCTCTGGGTCATATTCAATCCGCGTTAGGTGAAAAGTACATTGAGTACAAATGTCGTAGATGGTTATAGCGTTTAGCCCGGCTCCGCCAATGTCGGAGTACAACAGAAGTGGATGGTGCACAAACAGGATCAAGAAAGCGTCGGTACCGATGTACTGTTATCACGAGAGTGTGGACAATAAACAAACAAACGCTTCAACGTCTACAAAAGTTAGGGCTTAGGAATACCCGGCGTTTTGGGCGAGTTAAAATGCTTCTTTTTTAAAAACTTGTAGGTGCAAAATACTGATTCGTCGCTAGTCTAGGCATAGTAGTCTAGACTATCGCCATTGGAAATAGGAAATGCTTCCCTAGGGTAGTCGCATAATGGCGGTCATAAATAATCATTGTTTCTTCTTCTTTAAAAATGCAATATCCCTTTTTAAATGCTCATTTGTTTATTTGAATTTATTGACGTAAAAGCAATGTCATGTTTGAATTGTGACTTTAGAATGAAAAATGATGCTTGGAAATTAGGGTAATTCACTTTGTCAACAGATAACACTCAACAGAAAAAAATCTTATATACAACTTTTGTCATCATGTTTTGGAAGAACAGAGGTTGAAAATATATAATAATTGTATATTTCACTTTTTTCGTTTGGGTCTCTCTCGCTATGAACGACAAGCAAATAAACTTGCATAAAAATTACGCTAAATATTCAATCAATCAATCATAAAGAAACTACTAGTGATGTTCGAAACTACTTTGGCGTAATAAGCAGCAATAAAAAGCAGCAATATCTGTATGACCAACGTAAGGAACCATTGTCAGACGTACTGCATGCTCCACAGATGTATTCACAATTAACACATCTTCATCTCCTACTGCTAGGCGACGTGATTTAATACCACTTGCATCATATTCCTCCGCTACCATGTTAATTAGACCTTTCTCATATATAACCACCGATCCCTTTCCATGCTTTTCCACAATATGCTGCACATGCAAGTCTTATAATAAAACGTTACCCCGGTATTTGTAGATCTATAACTTCTAAAAGGAAGTTGCTGTGCTAAAAATCTTCCGTCAAAGACATACTGAATATGTGTCGACTATTATGTGGTACTACAGCAACAACTCTCCAACAACTCTCCATCTTACTACATGTACAGATTCAGCTAACTTGGGTTTATTTGCTGCTCTAGACTGTAACATACCTTTGATATACGCGATAAACTGTATTCTGTAAGCAATATAGCCTAATACGTTCGTACCAAAAAGTGAAGAAAAAAAAGTCAAACGTATGTCACATGTCCGATTTGTGACGTATATGCACGTATTTACAACAACAGTATGACGCACGAGGTGTGAATCGTTTCTGTTACAGCATCAACACACGGCGTATTTATTTGAAATTAAAATATTAATTGTTTGTGTCTTTTGTCTGTTGTTGTTGTTGTTGTTGTTGTTGTTGTTGTTGTTGTTGTTATTGTTGTTGTTGTTGTTGTTGTTGTTGTTGGTATAAATGCCAATGTGATCGAGTGACAAACCGAATCAGTTCGTCGTTGCAAAATCTGAGACATTGCTGAAGCTGAAGACAATAAGTTATGTCCCGTGTAGATGTTATTTACTTTATTTAATTGGATAAATGAGGCTCAGTTTAAGGAAACTGGAATGTAGCGGAAAGTGATTATAATAATTATGTAACGTTGTTTTTTTCTCTCTCTTCCGTTTGTGTATCTGAACTCTGGAAAGTAAATGAATGAATTCATGATACATTTCAACACGTTTTTTGTATATCTATGTCCTACACAGAAGGCCATCGAACGTCCATGTTCAATTATGTATAACTGTTTATGTATAACGAAACTCTTTCATACAGGTAGTAACTATAGTTAACAGGAAAAGGCAACGGATTCCTGGTTGCCATGCGTTGAATCTTTGCAAATAAAATAACAAATGAGGATCTCATACTGTGAATATTAACAAATTAACAAATTAAAAAATCTGAACATTTTATCGGATTTATAATATGCTTATCAGTAATACGAAGCCACAAAAATAATAAATAAACAAAAACACGCCTGTTAGGGCGCGTATCACTTGGAATACCCGGTGTATTGGGCGAGTAAATATGCTTCTATCTTTGCTAAATCGGCACACATTTGCATCAAACTGTTTCTTTGTTATCCATCCGAATTTGAATGACTAGATATGCAGGATTACAATTCAGTAGTGTAACAGCGTGGTATACAGTGCTGGTATTGAATAACTAAGTGGATCATGTACCACGTGTTTGGTATCAAATATACCTACAGTGGTATTGATGTCATGAATATTGTGAATGACATTTACATTTTAATCATAGTATCAGATTAAATTAAAGCATGCAATATGGTTGTTTTAGCGTCACTTTCAAAACGAAATATATCAGCTCATTAGAAATAAGCAACGGGGAAGATGGCAATAATTCGTTTCGGAAAAATTTGGAAGACCATTTGAAGTACACATGCTGCTATACATTCTGCTATACATTCTGCTATACATCGTACACATGCTGCTATACAATCATGCTGCTATAGATCGTACACATGCTGCTACAATGCGTACTCATGCTGCTATACAATCATGCTGCTATAGATCGTACACATGCTGCTACAATGCGTACTCATGCTGCTATACATGCTGCTATACTCTTGCTGCTTTACATAATGTTATATATCGTACATATTCCGCTATACATCGTACACATGCTTCTATACATCGTACACATGCTTCTATACATCGTACTCATTCTGCTATACACGCTGCTATACATCGTACTCATGTTGCTATACATGCTGCTATACATCGTACTTATGTTGCTATACATGCTGCTATACATCGTACTCATGCTGCTTTACCTGCTGCTATACATCGTACACATGCTGCTATACATGCTGCTTTATATCGTACACATGCTGCTATACATGCTGCTTTACGTCGTACTCATGGTACTTTACATGCTGCTATACATCGTACACATGTTTCTATACATCGTACTTATGCTGCTATACATCGTACTCACGCTGCTATACATCGTACATATGCTGCTTTACATCGTACACATGCTGCTATACAACTTACTCATGCTGCTATGCATCGTACTCATGCTGCTATACATTCTGCTTTACATGCTGCTATACATCGTGCACATGCTGCTATACATCGTACTCATGCTGCTATACATCGTGCACATGCTTCTATACACGCTGCTATACATCGTACTCATGCTGCTATACATGTTGCTAAACATCGTGCACATGCTGCTATACATCGTACCCATGCTGCTATACATCGTGCACATGCTTCTATACATCGTACTCATGCTGCTATACATCGTACACATGCTGCTATACATCGTACTCATGCTGCTATACATCGTACTCATGCTGCTATACATGGTGCACATGCTGTTCTATATCGTACTCATACTGCTATACATCGTACTCATGCTGCTATACATCGTACACATGCTGCTTTACATCGTACACATGCTGCTATACAACTAACTCATGCTGCTATACAACTTACTCATGCTGCTATACATCGTACTCATGCTGCTATACATCGTGCACATGCTTCTATACATCGTACTCATGCTGCTATACATCCTGCACATGCTGCTATACATCGTACTCATGCTGCTATACATCGTACACATGCTGCTTTACATCGTACACATGCTGCTATACAACTTACTCAAGCTGCTATACATCGTACTCATGCTGCGATACATTCTGCTATACATGCTGCTATACATCGTGCACATGCTGCCATACATCGTACTCATGCTGCTATACATCGTGCACATGCTGCTATTCATCGTGCACATGCTGCTATACATCGTACTCATACTGCTATACATCGTACTCATACTGCTATACATCGTACTCATGCTGCTATACATCGTGCACATGCTGCTATACATCGTATTCATGCTGCTATACATCGTGCACATGCTGTTATACATCGTACTCATACTGCAAAACATCGTACTCATACTGCTATACATCGTACACATGGTGCTATACATCGTACTCATACTGCTATACATCGAATTCATACTGCTATACATCGTACTCATGCTGCTATACATCGTGCACATGCTGCTATACATCGTACTCATACTGCTATTCTTCGTACTCATACTGCTCTACATCGTACTCATGCTGCTATACATCGTGCACATGCTGCTATTCATCGTTCACATGCTGCTATACCTCGTACTCATACTGCTTTACATCGTACTCATGCTGCTATAGACCGTACACATGCTGCTATACATGATACTATCCATCGTGCATATGCTGCTTAACACCGTACACATGCTGCTATACATGCTTCTATACGTCGTACACATGCTGCTACACATCGTACATATGCTACTGTACAAACTGCTATACACCGTACACATGCTGCTATACATGATACTACCCATCGGACACATGCTGCTATACACCGTACACATGCTGCATACATGCTGCTTTTCATCGTACATATGCTGCTTTACACCGTACACATGCTAATGTACATGCTGATTTATACAGTACAAATGCTGCTATACATGCTGCTTTACATCGTACACATGCTGCTATATATGCTGCTATACAACGTACAAATGTTGCTCTAAATGCTGCTATACATCTTACATATGTGACTATACATCGTACACATGCTGCTATACATCGTGCACATGCTACTATACATGCTGCTATTCCATGTACATATCGAGGGCTCGGCGCAAGACTATTCTAACTGACATTTCAAAAATTTAACAGGAGGTGGAAAAAACTTTTTTTTAGTTTCAATATTGGCTTAATAATATTGTCTTTTCATATACACATCTCAAAACACCATATAATTAAACAATAATATCAGTATGTCATCAAATGTAATTAATTATGATTTTGTAACTTAAGTTATAATAGTCTTGCGGTTTTTTTCTTAATGCAATAATTTCTTGATGCAAAAGTATTCTCACTTGAATTAGAATGCTTGTAAAATAGATATCAAGACATATATATAAATGTTTGTTTACTTCTCAAATGAAAAAAAAATTAATTGAGGTAAATTATTCTTACATTAGGGGATAAAAAATTCTCAAGATATGTAATATTGTTGTTATATCTGATAATTATTTGTAAGAACATTATCTTAACAGTGCTGCACTTTATTTCCCAGTTTGGTAAAACCTTACAAAATCCTAATTTCCACTGACAATCACCTGTTATTTCCCTAAAGGCTTCCCAATATCCGGGATAAAAGCTCTGAAGATGAGCAGGCTTTTACTATTATGGCACCACCTACAATATCAAGACCATGTACCATATGACTATATCGTCAACACTATTATGGTCACAAATTAGCATACTGCCACGATCTACCCATCCATCCCAACCTACAGTTTCACCACAACAACATCGCCAACTATGATACAACCACCATCTACCCTACCATTACCACTGATTGTACCATCACCACCTATCACACTGCCATCACCTACTACGCCATCACTACTAATGTACCATCACCACGCACAAAACTGTCACCACCTACCCTACTATTATCACTGGATCATCACATACCATACTGTCACCTTCTACTCTACCACTTATTATACTGCCACCACCTACCCTACCATCACCATCTTCAGTTCCATCATCATTCACAATAGCATCACCAACTATTATACAACCACCGCTTACGCTACCATTACCACTGACTGTACCATCATCACCTTTCACACTGCCACCACCTACCATTACCATTACCATCTACAGTTCCATCATCATGCTCAATAGCACCACCAATTATTATACAACCACCATTTACGCTACCGTTACGTCTGACTGTACCATCATCACCTATCACACTGCCACCACCTACCCTATCATTACCATCTACAATTCCATCATCATTCACAATAGCATCGCCAACTATTATACAACCACCACTTATGCTACCATTACCACTGACTTTACCATCATCCCCTATCACACTGCCGTCACCTACCTTATTGCCACAATTGACTACACTTTCATAATCAACCCTACCGTCACCCCAACCCCTCCTTCATTACATAATCACAGTACAATCACCACCCACAATACCGTCACATCTACCTACCTTTTTATCAAAACTTACCATGACCTCATTACATGTTATCTGTCATACCATCAAGCCCTACCTTACCATTTTTGCAAACTAACCCTTTCCATCCACAGTGCCATCCCTTACAACAGTGTCATCTATCACCCTCTAAGTAATTACCATCAACAAAAGTATCACAACAACAATACTCAACCAACTACAGTACCATTGCCTACTGCTATCACTTAAATTACTAACACCAACAATGTCCTCAACACCTGCGATACCTTTATAACCAACCCAACCTACTGTATCATCACCACCCATTATGTGATTACAAACTAGCTACCAAACTGCCACCATTTACCATACAATCACTACATACCAAGCAATTGTCACTCAGAATATTACCACATATCATACTGCCACCATCCACATCTACAGTACCATCATCATTTATAATGTGATTACCACCTCCTGTATTATCTTCACCCGCAATGTTATTACCGCCTACCTGGTCCTTCCCACTATCTATCATACCTACATTCAGTTTTAACAGCATTTTTTTCAATGTTGGTCTACTTGTTTTTGTTCTCTTGATTTTACTAGAACTGTTTTTTTACCCTTTTGAATCTGATTTGGATACATAAAAATCATCATTAGTGTTTAGTTTTCTTTCAAATGAAGTGAGTTTATATCCAGGTCACAAACTATATTATATATGTGTGAGTAGTCATGAATCCTTAACTGGATCCTACTCATATAAAGCTATCAGTTCATGTATGTAAATTTGTCCACCCTGTCTAGATGTGTTGCATGTAATTCCATAGTATATAAGTCATGGTCGACACCAAATTTATTGGTTTGGCAGAGGCATTGATATTGTATCTATGGTTTGCATTGTAGCTAGGCGCACTCACCGTAGTCTGGTCTGTACATTTATGTCTTGGTTATTCACAAATAATTATCTCAATATATATATATATATATATATATGGAGATATATATATATATATATATATATATATATATATATATATATATATATATATGGAGATAATATCTGAAACCGAGTCATCAGGCACTAAAATATCATAATTTATATAAAGTTTTTTAACAAAGATACTGGTACATTATCACTAGATTCTGAGTCTTCAATCACATGCTTAGTTCAGGCTCAATGGAAACAATGGTGTTCTGAGTTTCTTGTGCTATTTTCAGATAACAAAGTGGTGTCATGTCCATTGTATCATATTTTGTTCATATGTGTGGTACCCTGGTGTGTGATTCCAGGGTGTCAATAATGATGACAATAACAGGACCACTAGAGCTCATGCATGGCATTAGAAGCATTAATACATTAAATATTTGTTAGAAGTTACTGAAACTCTGAAGCTCTGTTTTAGATTCATTCTGCATACATTAGTTGATGTATGTTAATTTGTTGTTTCGTACATGAAGAATGACTTTGGTATCTTCGTTTTTGGTGTCAATTAACCTTTGTGCGTAGTGGTATGCCATGAAAGCTCAGTTTATCCAATCATACTCACTGATTTTCCAAAGAAACTTCCACACAATGTTCCACTATCGAGCATATCTTTTAAACACTGTTGTGCTTGTCAATAATCCTATATCATCAGAACACAACATCCAAAGGTATGATGTCCATGAGACAAAGACCTGATTACAACTATCTAGTTTCATTATTGCTACAGCGCAAATCATTTTCAGGGAATTTAATGCATCATCCATGCACTAGAATTGAATATCAAATATATTTCCTATACCATAATTTAATTTATCTAAAATACGAGGTGACCGAAAACATTAGTTTGAATATTACTTTAAAACAGTTTATGTGTATCATTTAAAACAGTCATCTTATTGTGAAAATATTAACTAAAAAAAAGTCTTTCACGGTTTCAGAATGTACCTTTATTATTGACCATTTGGAACTTGTCAAACTATTTTAGATTGGCAGTCTTAACAGGGACCAGAATGATAATTGGAAATAAGTTTCAGAATCAATATAAAACTTCATGACTAAAATTGAAATTTTTGGAATTGATTAGCTCTTTAACCAATAGTAACAGTATGTTTAATATTAATCAGTCCCTTATAAGAGTCATTAAAAGGAATGGCCTTGTCTGTGATATATTATTTCGGACTATTACTCTTAATTGATAATTCATATACATCGAGATACAAATTACCTTTTTGCTATTAAAAAACCTACCTGTGAATAAAATTTCAGTGTGTTAGGACTTATGAAAAAGACAACTGAATGACAGCTGCAATATGACATACAAAATTCAATCTCTGCAAGTCACTTATCACTTCTTAACATATTCAAAGGTGTCACAGTCCCAAAACAACAAAATTCTTGGACAATTATCGGAGAGATTATGGCTGGACAGGGATCTAAACCTCCAACCCCTGGATTGACAGTAATATACATTAACGACTGACCCAGTCAAACCTGGCACAATAATTGAACTAATTCTGTTGATCATTAATGAAGACATAACACTTTGTTGAAAGAGGGTCTAAACGAAGCTTTGTAAATTTCACAAAATTATTCAAAGTGGTTACAAAGTTGTGACAGACATGAAATTATAAACATTGTCTTTTGCCCATTTCATTAATTTTAAGTGATTTGGGTTTTTTTTTTCAACATTGAAGTAAAGTATTTGGAATTTGTGCAAAACATATCTTTGAATGATAGATATAGATCTAATAAATTCTCAATGGTTTTTATGGTAATGTGAGATGGTTTATACAGGCTGGACACTGTATTGTCAAAGCACTAACAAATGGGTGAGCAGACATGCAGACAAATGACAATTTCATAGTAAAAACTTAGTTAGCTGGAGATTAAATGAAGGGGAAACATGGAAATTGAGTGTATATAAATTGGTATCATTGTTTTTTTTTCTTTTCCAGAATTTAAACTGATTTAAGCCCTTAAACAAAGGTTTGATAGACAATATTTCATATTCTGGCCAGTTTCTTATCAAGTTATTCATAACCTTTAAGGTTTCAGTCTTCTCTTGCAGAGAAATCATATATAAAATTATTCTGTTATTTGTTTCCAAGTCAATGAACCAACAGTCATATTTATAAAATAGGATCAGGCTTAAACTTACTATTATTAGCCCTTAAAACCCATATATCTGCTCTGGAAGACAGTGTGAAACCAATACAGATCTCTTTCATTTGGTGCAATTGGGATTGAGGCAAACTTTACCAAATGATTATAACTTTATATTTTCATAAATGATTTTGTTAGAAGGCATTTTCATGAAATTGTTAGGCTCCAGTTTGGGAAACAGTGAGTTTCAATTCAAAAATATAAACAAAAGCTATAAAACTTCACATATCCAATGAAAGTTATATCTAAACTGTCTCTAACAACACCCAAATTATGTACAAATATTAAAAAAATGATAATGACATCACAAAATGAAATTATGATTCATCAATTCAAATTAGAATAGTTCTGTTCTTCAAATATTGAATTTTCAAATGTAATTGATGTGTAAACTGATTCTTATTTAAGTGAGAATAGTTTTGCATTTAAACAAATTACTTTTAAAGTTTGAAAAAAGATAACAAGACAATTTAACTCAAGTAAGAATAGTCTTGCACTCAGAAAATTACTTCTAAAATTTAAAAAAAGATTGCAAAACTATTCTAACTTAATCACAATTTCCATAAAAGTAATTTGTTTTAATGCAAAACTATTCTAACTCAAATAAGAATAACTTAAGTTAGAATAGTCTTGCGCTGAAAAATTATTATTCCAAAATAGAATATGTGTCAAATATTTTAATAACTTAAAAATATTTTGAATATTACTACAATATTTTTACAGATTGTGTATTTAAAGAATTGTAACCAAAAATATCAAAATACCATTTTCTGAAAAAATCAAGTTATGTGGCTATACATCGTACACATGTTGCTGTACATCGTGCACATGCTGCTATACATACTATTATACCTCGTACATATGTGGCTATACATCGTACATATGCTGCTATACATGCTGACATACCTCATACATATGTGGCTATACATCGTACACATGCTGATATACATGCTGCTATACCCCGTACATATTTGGCTATACATCGTACATATACTGCTTTATATGCTGCTATACATCGTACATATGCTGCTATACATGCTGATATACCTCGTACATATGTGGCTATACATCGAACACATGCTGCTATACATGCTGATATACCCGTACATATGTGGCTATACATCGTGCACATGCTGATATACATGCTGTTATACCTCGTACATATGTGGCTATACATCGTACATATGTTACTAAACATGCTGCTATGCCTCATACATTTGTAACTATACATCGTACACATGCTGATATACATGCTGCTATACCTCGTACATATGTGGCTATACATCGTACACATGCTGCTATACATCGTTCACATGCTACTATACATGCAGCTAAACATCGTACACATGCTGCTTTACATGCTTCTATACATCGTACATGTGCTGCTATACACCATTCACATGCTGCTATACATGCTGCTATACATCGTACACATGCTGCTATACATCATACACATACTGCTATACATCGTACACATGCTGCTATACATCATTCACATGCTGCTATACATCGTACACATGCTGCTTTACATCATGCACATGCTACTATACATGCTGCTATACACCGAACACATGCTGCTATACATCATTCACATGCTGCTATACATGCTGCTATACATCGTACACATGCTGCTATACATGCTGCTATACATCATTAACACGCTGCTATACATTGTACACATGTTACTTTACATGCTGCTATACATCGTTCATATGCTGCTATACATGCTGCTATACATCGTACACATTCTGCTATACATGCTGCTATACATCGTACACATGTTACTTAACATGCTGCTATACATCATGCACATGTTGCTATAGATCGTACACATGTTACTTTACATGCTGCTACACATCGTTCACATGCTGTTATACATGCTACCATACATCGTACACATGCTGCTATACATGCTGCTATACATCGTACACATGCTGCTATACATGCTGCTATACATCGTACACATGCTGCTATACATGCTACTATACATCGTACACATGCTGCTATTCATGTTGCTATACATCGTACACATGCTGTTATACATGCTGCTATACATCGTACACATGCTGCTATACATGCTGCTATACATCGTACACATGCTGCTATACATGCTTCTATACATCGTACAAATGCTGCTATTCATGCTGCTATACATCGTACACATGCTGCTATACATGCTGCTATACATCGCACACATGCTGCTATACATGCTGCTATACATCGTACACATGCTGCTATACATGCTGCTATACATCGTACACATTCTACTTTACATAATGCAATACACCGTACACATACTGTTATCCATGCAGCTATACATCGTACACATGTTGCTATACATGCTGCTATACATCGTACACATACTGCTATCCATGCTGCTATACATCGTACACATGCTGCTATACATGCTGCTATACATCGTACACATGCTGCTATACATGCTGCTATACATCGTACACATGCTGCTATACATGCTGCTATACATCGTACACATACTGCTATCCATGCTGCTATACATCGTACACATGCTGCTATACATGCTGTTATACATGCTGCTATAAATCGTACACATGCTGCTATACATGCTGCTATACATCGTACACATGCTGCTATACATGCTGCTATACATCGTACACATTCTACTTAACATGCTGCTTTACATGCTGCTATACATGCTGCTATACATGCTGCTATACATCGTACACATGCTGCTATACATGTTGCTATACATCGTACACATTCTACTTTACATGCTGCTATACATCGTACACATGCTGCTATACATGCTGCTATACATCGTACACATGCTGCTATACATGCTGCTATACATGCTGCTATACATCGTACACATGCTGCTTTACATGCTGCTATACATGCTGTTATACATGCTGCTATAAATCGTACACATGCTGCTATACATGCTGCTATACATCGTACACATGCTGCTATACATGCTGCTATACATCGTACACATTCTACTTTACATGCTGCTATACATGCTGCTATACATGCTGCTATA
Source organism: Panopea generosa (assembly GCA_029582155.1). Taxonomy (NCBI): domain Eukaryota; kingdom Metazoa; phylum Mollusca; class Bivalvia; order Adapedonta; family Hiatellidae; genus Panopea; species Panopea generosa. Next base: position 23,223,057 of record CM055912.1, on the reverse strand, counting down.
CATCGTACACATGCTGCTATACATGCTGCTATACATCGTACACATGCTGCTATACATGCTGCTATACATCGTACACATGCTGCTATACATGTTGCTATACATCGTACACATTCTACTTTACATGCTGCTAAACATCGTACACATTCTACTATCGTACACATTCTACTTTACATGCTGCTATACATCGTTCACATGCTGTTATACATGCTACTATACATCGTACACATGCTGCTATACATGCTGCTATACATCATACACATGCTGCTATACATGCTGCTATACATCGTACACATGCTGCTATACATGCTGCTATACATCGTACACATGCTGCTATACATGCTACTATACATCGTACACATGCTGCTATTCATGATGCTATACATCGTACACATGCTGCTATACATGCTGCTATACATCGTACACATGCTGCTATACATGCTGCTATACATCGTACACATGCTGCTATACATGCTGCTATACATCGTACACATGCTGCTATACATGCTGCTATACATGCTGTTATACATGCTGCTATAAATCGTACATATGCTGCTATACATGCTGCTATACATCGTACACATGCTGCTATACATGCTTCTATACATCGTACACATTCTACTTTACATGCTGCTATACATGCTGCTATACATCGTACACATGCTGCTATACATGCTGCTATACATCGTACATATGCTGCTATACATGCTGCTATACATCGTACACATTCTACTTTACATAATGCAATACACCGTACACATACTGTTATCCATGCAGCTATACATCGTACACATGGTGCTGTACATGCTGCTATACATCGTACACATTCTACTTTACATAATGCAATACACCGTACACATACTGTTATCCATGCAGCTATACATCGTACACATGCTGCTATACATGCTGCTATACATCGTACATTCTACTTTACATAATGTAATACACCGTACACATACTGTTATCCATGCAGCTATACATCGTACACATGCTGCTATACATGCTGCTATACATCGTACACATGCTGCTTGCTATACATGCTGCTATACATGCTGCTATACATCGTACACATGCTGCTATACATGCTGCTATACATGCTGTTATACATGCTGCTATAAATCGTACACATGCTGCTACACATGCTGCTATACATCGTACACATTCTGCTATACATGCTGCTATACATCGTACACATTCTACTTTACATGCTGCTATACATGCTGCTATACATGCTGCTATACATCGTACACATGCTGCTATACATGCTGCTATACATCGTACACATGCTGCTATACATGTTGCTATACATCGTACACATTCTACTTTACATGCTGCTATACATCGTACACATTCTACTATCGTACACATTCTACTTTACATGCTGCTATACATCGTACACATTCTACTATCGTACACATTCTACTTTACATGCTGCTATACATCGTACACATTCTACTTTACATGCTGCAATACATCGTACACATTCTACTTTACATGCTGCAATACATCGTACACATTCTACTTTACATGTTGCCATACATCGTACACATTCTACTTTACATGTTGCCATACATCGTACACTTGCTGCTATATTCTAATTCATTTTTCGGTTTTAGAAATGGAGTTAAGGGAACATTTAAAGAAAATCACGTTGTTTAATGTTGAACTTTCATGTTTACTGAAATGTGTGTTCAATGCAAGACGTGGATTTTTTATAAACAATTAGAAACGTATGTGTTTGCTTCGAGAGGTTTGCGGTACCAGATGAAGATACGTCCCTGGACAAATCCATTGGCGCTCTTACGCTACGGGCAATGCATATTGCTTAGTATTCATACATGTCGCCATGATGATCATTAACATCTATTACATACATATATGAGTGTACAAATACAATAGATAAACCGTTATATTAGCAGTTCTATGATATCCGGGTCACATACATTCCTCAATTGCTGTATAACGTATTCACCACAGTTTGGTATTTAGATATCACAAAGGAACATTTGTATAAGCTACCCGTCCTGTTACCGCATACGCACGGTCCACACATTGTAACTGCCTTTATTCTTTAAAGTGCCCAAGCGTAATATGTATCAAGTTTCAATAGGCGTGTAAAGTTGTTAGTTCAGTCGGTTAAAACTGAGTGTTTCAAACAAAATATGAGCTGTAAATCGAATAAAGCAAAGGATTATATGGAAATTGTGATAAAGGTAGGATTATGTGTTGTAATTATAACTGTGTGCTTAAGTTTATATGAAAGTCACTATTTCATATTTGACAAATAACAAACTGTAACCTACATAAGGCGACATATTCAACATATATTCAATTGTGTGTCAATAATGTAGTCGAATACACAGGAAGAGGAACCGATTAATTATATCAAAACATAACATCAGGACATTAACACAAGCATAACAACATCATATTGCATTTAACCATTACAGTACACATAAAATTACATCAGGACATTCTAAACAAACATTATATCATCATATTGCATTAAACCATTACAGCAGCACATTACATTACATCAGGACATTCAAAACAAGCATAATGTCATCATATAGCATTAAACCATTACAGCAGCACATAACATTACATCATGCGTTCAAAACAAGCATAATGTCATCATATTGCATTAAACCATTACAGCAGCACATTACATTACATCAGGACATTCTAAACAAACATTATATCATCATATTGCATTAAACCATTACAGCAGCACATTACATTACATCAGGACATTCTAAACAAACATTATATCATCATATTGCATTAAACCATTAAATCAGCACATTACATTACATCGGGACATTCTAAACAAACATTATTTCATCATATTTCATTAAACCATTACAGCAGCAGATTACATTACATCAGGACATTCAAAACAAACAGTATATCATCATATTGCATTAAACCAATACAGCAGCACATTACAGTACATCAGGACATTCAAAACAAGCATAATGTCATCACATAGCATTAAACCATTACAGCAGCACATTACATAACATCAGAACATTCAGAACAAGCATAATGTCATCATATAGCATTTAACCATTACAGCAGCTCATTACATTACATCAGGACATTCTTAACAAACATTATATCATCATATTGCATAAAACCATAACAGCAACACAATACATTACATCAGGACATTCAAAACAAGCATAATTTCATCATATTGCATTAAACCATCACAGCAGCACATTACATTACAACAGGACATTCAAAACAAGCATAATGTCATCATATTGCATTAAACCATTACAGCAGCACATTACATTACATCAGGATATTCAAAACAAGCATAATGTCATCAAATTGCATTAAACCATTACAGCAGCACATTAAATTACATCAGGACATTCTTAACAAACATTATATCATCATATTGCATTAAACCATTACAGCAGCACATTATAGTACATCAGGACAATCAAAACAAACATAATGTCATCATATAGCATTAAACAATTACAGCAGCACATAACATAACATCAGGACATTTTAAACAAACATTATATCATCATATTGCATTAAACCATAACAGCAACACAATACATTACATCAGGACATTCATAACACGCATTTTAACACCATTTTGCATTAAACTATTACAGCAACACATTACATTACATCAGGACATTCTTAACAAATATTATATCATCATATAGCATTAAACCATTACAGAAACACATTACATTACATCAGGACATTCAAAACAAGCATAATGTCATCATATAGCATTAAACCATTACAGCAGCACATTACATTACATCAGGACATTCTAAACAAACAATATATCATCATATAGCATTAAACCATTACAGCAGCACATTACATAACATCAGGACATTCAAAACAAGCATAATGTTATCATATAGCATTAAACCATTACGGCAGCACATTACATTACATCAAGACATTCTAAACAAACATTATATCATCATATTGCATTAAACCATTACAGCAGCACATTACATAACATCAGGACATTCTAAACAAACATAATGTCATCATATTGCATTAAACCATTACAGCAGCACATTACATTACATCAGGACATTCAAAACAAGCATAATGTCATCATATAGTATTAAACCATTACAGCAGCACATTACATTACATCAGGACATTATTAACAATCATTATATCATCATATAGCATTAAACCATTATAGCAGCACATAACATAACATCAGGACATTCAAAACAAGCTATATGTCATTATATAGCATTTAACCATTACAGCTGCTTAATACATTACATCAGGACATTCAAAACAAACATTATACCTTCATATTGCATTAAACCATTACAGCAGCACATTACATTACATCAGGACATTCAAAACAAACATTATATCATCATGTAGCATTAAACCATTACAGCAGCACATTACATTACATCAGAACATTCTTAACAAACATTATATCATCATATAGTTTTAAACCATTTCAGCAGCACATTACATTACATCAGGACATTCTTAACAAACATTATATCATCATATAGCATTAAACCATTACAGCAGCACATTACATTACATCAGGACATTCTTAACAAACATTATATCATCATATAGCATTAAACCATTACAGCAGCATATTACATTACATCAGGACATTCAAAACAAGCATAATGTCATCATATAGCATTAAACCATTACAGCAACACATTACATTACATCAGGACATTCAAAACAAGCATAATGTTATCATATAGCATTAAACCATTACAGCAGCACATTACATTACATCAGGACATTCAAATCAAGCATAATGTCATCATATTGCATTAAACCATTACAGCAGCACATTACATTACATCAAGATATTCTTAACAAACATTATGTCATCATATAGCATTAAACCATTACAGCAGCACATAACATTACATCAGGACAATCAAAATAAGCATAATGTCATCAACCATTACAGCAGCACATTACATTGCATCAGGACATTCTTAACAAACATTATATCATCATATAGCATTAAACCATTATAGCAGCACATTACATAACATCAGGACATTCAAAACAAGCATAATGTCATCATATAGCATTTAACCATTACAGCAGCTCATTACATTACATCAGGACATTCAAAACAAACTTTATATCTTCATATTGCATTAAACCATTACAGCAGCACATTACATTACATCAGGACATTCAAAACAAACATTATATCATCATATAGTATTAAACCATTACAGCAGCACATTACATTGCATCAGGACATTCAAAACAAACATTATATCATCATATAGCATTAAACCATTACAGCAGCACATTACATTGCATCAGGACATTCTTAACAAACATTATATCATCATATAGCATTAAACCATTACAGCAGCACATTACATAACATCAGGATATTCTTAACAAACATTATATCATCATATAGTATTAAACCATTACAGCAGCACATTTCATTACATCAAGACTTTCAAAACAAACATTATATCATCATATAGCATTAAACCATTACAGCAGCACATTACATTACATCAGGACATTCAAATCAAGCATAATGTCATCATATTGCATTAAACCATTACAGCAACACATTACATTACATCAAGATATTTTTAACAAACATTATATCATCATATAGCATTAAACCATTACAGCAGCACATAACATTACATCAGGACATTCAAAACAAGCATAATGTCATCATTTAGCATTAAACCATTACACCAGCACATTACATTACATCAGGACATTCTAAACAAACAGTATATCATCATATTGCATTAAACCATTACAGCAGCACATTACATAACATCAGGACATTCAAAACAAGCATAATGTCATCATATAGCATTAAACCATTACTGCAGCACATTACATTACATCAGGACATTCAAAACAAGCATAATGTCATCATATAGCATTAAACCATAACAGCAGCACATTACATAACATCAGGACATTCAAAACAAACATTATGTCATCATATTGCATTAAACCATAACAGCAACACATTAAATTACACCAACACTTTAAAAACAAAACAATTTATCATCATATTGCATTAACCGATTACAGCAACACATAACATTACATTACATCAGGACATTCTAAACAAACATTATGTCATCATGTTGTATTAAACTATTACACCAACACATGACATTACATCAGGACATTCAAAACAAACATTATATCGTCATATTGCATTAAACCATTACAACAACAAATTACATTACACCAAGACTTTAAAAGCAAACATTATGTCATCATACTGCATTAAACCATTACAGCAGCACATTACATTACACCAAGACTTTAAAAACAAACATTATATCATCATATAGCATTAAACCATTACAGCAGCACATTACATTACACCAAAACTTTAAAAACAAACATTATATCATCATATAGCATTAAACCATTACAGCAGCACATTACATTACACCAAAACTTTAAAAACAAACATTATATCATCATATAGTATTAAACCATTACAGCAGCACATTACATTACACCAAAACTTTAAAAACAAACATTATATCATCATATAGCATTAAACCATTACAGCAGCACATTACATTACACCAAGACTTTAAAAACAAACATTATATCATCATATAGCATTAAACCATTACAGCAGCACATTACATTACACCAAGACTTTAAAAACAAACATTATACATGTATCGTCATATAGCATTAAACCATTACAGCAGCACATTACATTACACCAAGACTTTAAAAACAAACATTATATCGTCATATAGCATTAAACCATTACAGCAACACATTACATTTCACCAAGACTTTAAAAACAAACATTATACATGTATCATCATATAGCATTAAACCATTACCGCAGCACATTACATTACACGAAGACTGTGATAAAGTTTCCATTGTGACTTTTAGGAGCATACAAATAATAAACAAACATTTAGATATATTTAAAAGTTTCATCCATCGAGTTTCAACCCCGGTACAACATGTCAAACTGTAAGGAAGAGTGCGGAAAGGTTAACCCATTGCTGTTGGTCGGCGTACGGAGAAAGGACGACCCTCGGAAAGTTTTCTTTTATGCATTCTAATGCATTTTAGGGGGAACTATTGTTTTCATTTACTTCAATATAGTGTGCTTTCATTAAATAACTCAGTAACCATGTAATGCGAGCCAAGACGTGGGGGCTGGGGAAAGGAGGTGAGCTGGTGAGTGGTGTTCCCTCTTCTCACTAATGTCAGTACGCAGTGGGTGTGTTGGGGGAGGGGGGGGGGGGGGGGGTAAACGTTGTTATTGAAAACAGTAACTGCTACTTTCTAGTATGTTTTAAGGATACACTATATGGTTGTCATTTTCTCCACATGCTTTTGTGGCGTTTAAATATTTGAATTTAAGAAATATATACAAAAATATTTATTAAAACACACTAGTTGGCCGGTGCGTATGCACTGGTTATAGCCGTTAGTTTGAAGACACCCGTCGCTTTTACTAAAAACCTAACTACTCAGCCGATAAAAAAGGAGTTCTATCGAATATGTTAGAAAATTGAATTGAATTTAAGCGTATTTAGCTATAAATCACTTGAATCATAGATTAAATGATAAACCTCGTCAATTAATCTATATATGCTCACAGCAATAAGTTTTAAAAACATTTTTTTCGCAAATATGTGGGTTATTTGGTATTTGGTCTATCCCAGTCCTGACATTTCCCGAATCAGGTCTATGAACCCCCAATAAAAAGGCAGGTAATTCCATGCCTGTCCCACAATTCAAAGCTATTCAACGCTTACCAAACTGTGACGTCATTCAACTGACCAATCAAATTGCTCAAATCCCATTCCTAGTTTACGTACCTAATCGGGAGATCTTGGTCCGCTCTACAGGCTAGTAATTTGGCGTGTAATATAGTTATTCGTTTGTATAACTGCGACGTGACTGATGCTGGAGACGCCATTTTTCCTGATACTGATAAATGGTTATCAACTCATCACATTGAGGACAATCTTCAAAAGTGAGGGGGGGGGGGGGGATGGGATGGGGCCTATTTTACTAAATATATATAAGAGAAAATGACAAAAAACGTTGTTTCTTATGACTGAATAGACTTATGTGAATGTTTTTGGTGTGAATTGATGTTGCTGACATGACAGTTAATACCTATGTGAATTCCATGGCCCACACCCCCATGAGGTCTTAGAGGCGGTGCCAAAACAGTCAAATTCAAGGTAAAAATTCTTATTATAGGAAGCACTAGGAAACAATTGGTGAGCATGATTATGGTCACCTATGGGTCCTTTATAAATATTGTGAATTGCATGACCCTGGGTCTCACAGTTTGGCCTTGGGGGTGGGGCCTACTTGACTGAATCTATATAAGAGAAAATGACAAAAACTGTTATTTTTTATGGCTGAATAGACTAATTTGAATGTTTTTTGGTGTGATTTGTTGTTGCTGATATGACGGTTAATACCTATGTGAATTTCATGCTTCCGACCCCCATGAGGTTTTAGGAGTGGGGCCAAAACAGTCAAATTCAAGGAAAAGTTCAAAAATCTTCTTCTTATTATAGGAAGCCTATGGGTCCTTTTTAAAAATTGTGAATTCATTCCCCTGGGTCTCACGGTTTGGCCCTGGGGGTGGGGCCTACTGTACTAAATCTATATAAGAGAAAATGACAAAAACCGTCATTTCTTATGATTGAATACTCATTTGAATGGTTTTTGGTGTGATTTGTTGTTGCTAACATGACGGTTAATGCTTATGTTTTATTGAGTCCCGGTTTGACCCTTGGGGTGGGTACTTAATCTATATAAGATATAATCTATAGAAAATGATGTGATTTGTTGATGCAGATATGACATTCAAAATCTATATTTGAATTTTGCCGCTTCCCGAAGGACAAATGTTGGAAAACAGATTCATAAAGCTTTATGTCATCAAGGATAATCAGGTGACCGTTAAGGCCCATGGGCCTCTTGTTGGCTGTACTGGCCAAAGGCTAGAAGGCCTAATGCTATGCGATGGCGCGTTGTCCGTCGTCTGTCGTCTGTTAGCAGCACTTTCACTGAAACCCTAGGCCAGTTAAACTCAAACTTAACATGGATGTTTCTCATGAATAGGAGATTATACAGAAGATTTTTTTATTATTATTATTTAAAATTCAAGATGGCTACCGTTACTAAAATAGTATAAAACTTTAAAAAAATCTTCTTCTCGTGAACCGCCAAACAGATTGTGAAAATATTTATGTAGTAATGGTCACCAACTATAGCTCCATTAGATTTGTTCAAATGGTGCCCCTAGGGTTAAAAATGTCCCCGCCGGAGAACTCAATTAGGGGACACGTGATTATAAAACACATTAATAAAAAAAATTAAAAATGGAACTTCACAGAAGCATTGTTTGGTCGAGGAGATTCAGATTTGTTAAAATGACTGGATTCCACTGTCTGAAGGGGTCAGGAGGGGCCCCAAAAGGGTAAAAAATGGGAATATCAAAAATTTCTCTAAAGAATCAGTCAGTCAAATTGTTCATATTTGGCATAAATTATCACTATGATTAGGGGTTTGAATCAAGATAAGAATCAAGGAGCTAGTATTTATAGGGGCTCTGTGAGGGGACAAAGGGATACAATGGGAAAACGGAAAATTCTCATTTTTTCACCCATTTGTGCAAAATTATTATTCAGTTTGAGTTCTGAAGCATCATCTAGTCATAGCAAATACGATTTGATTCAATAAGCAGGATTAAATTTCCATAAAGGGCCAGGTGGGTCACAAAAAACTTTAATTTGAAATTTTTCAACAATCTTCTCTACAACCGGTCAGTCAAATTAGTTCATATTTGATATAAATTATCCCTATGAATAGAGGTTTGAAGTTTGTACAAATCAAGGGGCTAGTATTTATAAGGGTCTGTTAGGGGACTTTTTACATAGGAAGTCTATGGGAAAACGGAAAATTCACATTTTTTTTCATCCATTTGTGCAGAATTATTATTCAGTTTGAGTTGTGAAGCTTCTCCTAGTTATAGCAAATAATATGTGGTTCCATAACCATATTTAATTTCCATAAGGGGCCCGGTGGGTTCTCAAAAGGATTAAAATTGAATATTTTCAAAAATCTTCTTCTCAACAACTGATCAGTCAAATTTTATATAAAATTATCCCTATGGGTAGGGGGTTTGAAGTTTGTACACATCAAGGGGCTGGAATGGATAGGGGCTTTGTATGGGGACTTTGAGTTTTACATAGGAGTTCTCATTTTCTCCAACATTTTTGCAAAAATCAATTTTGAATTTGAAATTTAAACCATTGTGTGTAATTAGCAAATATTTTTTGTTACATAAAGAGGATTGAAATTCCATAAGGAGCCGGAGGGACCCAAAAAGAGTTGATTTTGTGAAATTTCAAAAACTGATTAGTCGAATTTGTTACATAAAAAAACAACCACTATTTACCAGTAGAGTGTCCACAGTCCCTCTTGGGCCTCTTGTTGTTTTTTTTTAAATTTCAAAAATCTCCGACGACAGTGCATGGTAAAGATAGTTGGGGTGTAGCATCATCTCATGGTATGTCCTCTGTGGTCAGTTTTTGAGTCGCAAGAGAAACTGATATTTAAATGCATTGTGACAAAACTTTCACTGTAGTAGAGATATCACAATCTGAAATAATGTCATTTCTGTAGACTGAAGTTGTTAGACAAAAAGAGTGTTTGTGCCTAGAAAACAAATTGTTCACCATTTGTTGTTGCTGTAGTGTGAGAAATAAATTCAATAATTGGGTAAAAAAGGGAAAAATTAAAAACACTTTTCCTTATTATACTTTCTTCGTGAACCTACAATAAATATTTCCCTATAAAACATGACGGTCACCAGTACTTTGAATACTTTGATTTTACCATGCAGTTATTTAGCGTAACCACTCCAGCTTTACCATGTAATATTAATTTCCAGCGAAGTACACTAACATATCGTATTAACATATCATGATTAATATACAAACTTAACACAGCTTGCCTTAGCCGTTAAACAAAGCAGACAACCGATAAATATCATTTTCTTCTTTAAAATGTGTTATAGTCCATGTTTTGGGAAAGCGATTTAAAGGATTTGATGTGTAATGGATACCTATGCTATAAATGTGACGTATAAGGGATACCTATGCTATACATGTGACGTATAAGGGATACCTATGCTATACATATGACGTATAAGGGATACCTATGCTATAAATGTGACGTGAAAGGGATACTTATGCTATAAATGTGACGTGTAAGGGATACTTATGCTATAAATGTGACGTGTAAGGGATACCTATACTATACATGTGATGTATAAGGGATACCTATGCTATAAATGTGACGTGTAAGGGATACCTATGCTATACATGTGACGTATAAGGGATACCTATGCTATACATGTGACTTGTAAGGGATACCTATGCTATAAATGTGACGTATAAGGGATACCTATGCTATACATGTGACGTATAAGGGATACCTATGCTATACATGTGACGTATAAGGGATACCTATGCTATAAATGTGACGTGAAAGGGATACTTATGCTATAAATGTGACGTGTAAGGGATACTTATGCTATAAATGTGACGTGTAAGGGATACCTATACTATACATGTGATGTATAAGGGATACCTATGCTATAAATGTGACGTGTAAGGGATACCTATGCTATACATGTGACGTATAAGGGATACATATACTATAAGTGTGACGTGTAAGGGATACCTATGCTATAAATGTGACGTGAAAGGGATACTTATGCTATAAATGTGACGTGTAAGGGATACTTATGCTATAAATGTGACGTGTAAGGGATACCTATACTATACATGTGATGTATAAGGGATACCTATGCTATAAATGTGACGTGTAAGGGATACCTATGCTATACATGTGACGTATAAGGGATACCTATGCTATACATGTGACTTGTAAGGGATACCTATGCTATAAATGTGACGTATAAGGGATACCTATGCTATACATGTGACGTATAAGGGATACCTATGCTATACATGTGACGTATAAGGGATACCTATGCTATAAATGTGACGTGAAAGGGATACTTATGCTATAAATGTGACGTGTAAGGGATACTTATGCTATAAATGTGACGTGTAAGGGATACCTATACTATACATGTGATGTATAAGGGATACTTATGCTATAAATGTGACGTGTAAGGGATACCTATGCTATACATGTGACGTATAAGGGATACATATACTTTAAGTGTGACGTGTAAGGGATACCTATGTTATAAATGTGATGTATAAGGGACTGGCATCAGAAGTAATGACAATATGCACTGGCATCAGAGGTAACGACAACATGCACCGGCATCAGATGTAATGACAACATGCACTGGCATCAGATCTAACGACAACATGCACTAGCATCAGATGTAATGAAAACATGCTCTAGCATAAGATGTAATGACAACATGCTCTAGCATCAGATGTAATGACAACATGCTCTAGCATCAGATGTAATGACAATATGCACTGGCATCAGATGTAATGACAACACGACGGGCATCAGATGTAATGACAATATGCACTGGCATCAGATGTTATGACAACACGACTGGCATCAGATGTAATGACAACATGCACTGGCATCAGATGTAATGACAATATGCACTGGCATCAGATGATGTAATTACAACATGCACTGGCATCAGATGTAATGACAACATCCACTGGTATCAGATGTTTTGACAACAGGCTAGCACCAGATGAAATGACAACATGCACTGGCATCAGATGTAATGACAACATGCCGGCATCAGTTATAATGACAACATGCACCGGTATCAGATGTAATGACAACATACACCGGCATCAGATGTAATGACAACATGCTGGCATCAGATGTAACGACAACATGCACCGGCATCAGATGTAACGACAGCATGCACTGGCATCAGATGTAATGACAACACAACTGGCATCAGATGTAATGACAACATACACTGGCATCAGATGTAATGACAACATGCACTGGCATCAGATGTAATGACAACATGCTGGCATCAGATGTAATGACAACATGCACTGGCATCAGATGTAATGACAACATGCTGGCATCAGATGTAATGACAACATGCTATAGCATCAAATGTAATGACAACATGCACTGGCATCAGATGTAATGACAACACGACTGGCATCCGATGTAATGACAATATGCACTGGCATCAGATGTAATGACAACACGACTGACATCAGATGTAATGACAATATGAACTAGCATCAGATGTAATGACAACACGACTGGCATCAGATGTAATGACAACATGCTGGCATCAGATGTAATGACACTATGCACTGGCATCAGATGTAATGACAGCACAACTGGCATCAGACGTAATGACAACATGCACTGGCATCAGATGTAATGACAACATGCTGGCATCAGATGTAATGACAACATGCTATAGCATCAAATGTAATGACAACATGCACTGGCATCAGATGTAATGACAACACGACTGGCATCCGATGTAATGACAATATGCACTGGCATCAGATGTAATGACAACACGACTGACATCAGATGTAATGACAATATGAACTAGCATCAGATGTAATGACAACACGACTGGCATCAAATGTAATGACAACATGCTGGCATCAGATGTAATGACACTATGCACTGGCATCAGATGTAATGACAACACGACTGGCATCAGATGTAATGACAACATGCACTGGCATCAGATGTAATGACAACATGCTGGCATCAGATGTAATGACAACATGCACTGGCATCAGATGTAATGACAACATGCTGGCATCAGATGTAATGACAACATGCTATAGCATCAAATGTAATGACAACATGCACTGGCATCAGATGTAATGACAACACGACTGGCATCCGATGTAATGACAATATGCACTGGCATCAGATGTAATGACAACACGACTGACATCAGATGTAATGACAATATGAACTAGCATCAGATGTAATGACAACACGACTGGCATCAAATGTAATGACAACATGCTGGCATCAGATGTAATGACACTATGCACTGGCATCAGATGTAATGACAGCACAACTGGCATCAGACGTAATGACAACACGACTGGCATCAGGTGTAATGACAACATGCACCGGCATCAGATGTAATGACAACATGCACTGGCATCAGATGAAATGACAATATGCACTGGCATCAGATGATGTAATTACAACATGCACTGGCATTAGAAGTAATGACAACATCCACTGGCATCAGATGTAATGACAACATGCTAGCATTAGAGGAAATGACAACATGCACTGGCATCAGATGTAATGACAACATGCCGGCATCAGATATAATGACAACATGCAACGGCATCTGATGTAATGACAACATACACCGGCATCAGATGTAATGACAACATGCTGGCATCAGATGTAATGACAACGTGCACCGGCATCAGATGTTACGACAACATCAGATGTAATGACAACATGCACTGGCATCAGATGTAATGACAACACGACTGGCATCAGATGAAATGACAACATACACTGGCATCAGATGTAATGACAACATGCACTGGCATCAAATGTAATGACAACATGCTGGCATCAGTCGTAATGACAACATGCTTTAGCATCAGATGTAATGACAATATGCACTTGCATCAGATGTAATGACAACACGACTGGCATCAGATGTAATGACAATATGCACTGACATCAGATGTAATGACAACACGACTGGTATCAGATGTAATGACAATATGAACTAGCATCAGATGTAATGACAACACGACTGGCATCAGATGTAATGACAACATGCTGGCATCAGATGTAATGACAATATGCACTGTCATCAGATGTAATAACAACATGCACTGGCATCAGATGTAATGACAACATGCACTGGCGTCAGATGTAATGACAACATGACGGCATCAGATGTAATGACAATATGCACTGGCATCAGATGTAATGACAACATGCACTGGCATCAGATGTAATGACAATATGCACTTGCATCAGATGTAATGACAACACGACTGGCATCGGATGTAATGACAACATACACTGGCATCAGATGTAATGACAACATGCACTGGCATCAGATGTAATGACAACATGCACTGGCATCAGATGTAATGACAGCACGACTTGCATCAGATGTAATGACAATATGCACTGGCATCAGATGTAATGACAACACGACTGGCATCAGATGCAATGACAATATGCACTGGCATCAGATGTAATGACAACACGACTGGCATTAGATTGATGACAACACGACTGGCATCAGATGGATGTACAGAAATCAAATCATTGTTTCAATCCAAAACTGACATTTTGCAATATACTGAAATGTGTCTTTGTTAAACCTTCATGTTCGGTAGTACTACTGAAGTTTTGACGTCCCAACAAGTATATCATCATAAATTCTTTGTCAATGTTTATCAGTGTGTAACCATTTCTATTCCCGTAACTTAAAAACACATACTTTGTAATGTCCTAACGGATTGGATACGTAAATGGGCACGTCGTTGTTATATGTAAGTTTGCGTCGTTGTAAATATGTATTTTTTGAAAATTTACATTGACACAGACTTATTCATTTGTTGTTTTTTACGCTTAATCATTTTTTAAATTTTATTTTACATAAAAGATAATTTGTCAATGAAGACCTTCTTTTGGAAAATATACAGCGATCCAAGAGAACATTGGGAATTAAACACTGGTTAGGTTTAGCTTGTTTGGAGGGTTTTAAGGGCGGTTTTAAGGGCGATTGGGTTGTTTTTGTTTTGCCTTGTTTTTTTAATTTGCTAATTTTGGACCGAACCATTCTACTTTGATTGTGCCAAATTTGTATTTTAAATTTTACTCAACATTTTACACCAATCTCAACTCGGACTTACTGTACACTACGCCTGGCTTTAAAATCTGCAGATTATGCCTGGCTTTGAGATAAACCAGGACTATTGTAAACTATGCCTGGCTTTGATATAAACCAGAACTATTGTAGACTATGCCTAGCTTTGAGATAAAACCATAACTATTGTAGACTATGTCTAGCTTTGATATAAACCAGAACTATTGTAGACTATGTCTAGCTTTGATAAAAACCAGGACTATTGTAGACTATGTCTAGCTTTGATATGAACCATAACTATTGT
Organism: Panopea generosa; assembly: GCA_029582155.1. Lineage (NCBI taxonomy): Eukaryota > Metazoa > Mollusca > Bivalvia > Adapedonta > Hiatellidae > Panopea > Panopea generosa. The sequence goes on along the minus strand of CM055912.1, from coordinate 23,206,882 downwards.
AAACTATGCCTGGCTTTGATATAAACCAGAACTATTGTAGACTATGCCTAGCTTTGAGATAAAACCATAACTATTGTAGACTATGTCTAGCTTTGATATAAACCAGAACTATTGTAGACTATGTCTAGCTTTGATATAAACCATAACTATTGTAAACTATGCCTAGCTTTGATATAAACCAGAACTATTGTAAACTATGCCTAGCTTTGATATAAACCATAACTATTGTAAACTATGCCTAGCTTTGATATAAACCATAACTATTGTAAACAATGCCTGGCTTTGATATAAACCAGAACTATTGTAGACTATGCCTAGCTTTGAGATAAAACCATAACTACTGTAGACTATGTCTAGTTTGATATAAACCAGAACTATTGTAGACTATGTCTAGCTTTGATATAAACCAGAACTATTGTAAACTATGCCTAGCTTTGATATAAACCATACCTTTTGTAAACTATGCCTAGCTTTGATATAAACCAGAACTATTGTAAACTATGCCTAGCTTTGATATAAACCATAACTATTGTAAACTATGCCTAGCTTTGATATAAACCATAACTATTGTAAACTATGCCTGGCTTTGATATAAACCAGAACTATTGTAGACTATGCCTAGCTTTGAGATAAAACCATAACTATTGTAGACTATGTCTAGCTTTGATATAAACCAGAACTATTGTAGACTATGTCTAGCTTTGATATAACCATAACTATTGTAAACTATACCTAGCTTTGATATAAACCAGAACTATTGTAGACTATGCCTAGCTTTTAGATTAAACCAGACGTATTGTAGACTCTGTCTGGCTTTTAAATAAAACCAGACCTATTGTAGACTATGTCTAGATTTTAAATAAAACCAGACGTATTGTAGACTATGTTTAGATTTTAAATAAAACCAGACGTATTGTAGACTATGTCTAGCTTTGAGATAAAACCAGAACTATTGTAGACTATGCATGGCTTTTAGATAAAACCAGACCTATTGTAGACTTTGTCTAGCTTTGAGATAAAACCAGAACTATTGTAGACTATGTCTAGCTTTTAGATAAAGCCTGACCCATTGTAGACTATGCCTAGCTTTGAGATAAAACCAGAACTATTGTAGACTATGCCTAGCTTTGAGATAAAACCAGAACTATTGTAGACTATGCCTAGCTTTTAGATAAAACCAGACCTATTGTAGACTATGTCTTGATTTTAAATAAAACCAGACGTATTGTAGACTATGTCTAGCTTTGATATAAACCAGAACTATTGTAGACTATGCATGGCTTTTAGATAAATTCAGACCTATTGTAGACTATGTCTAGCTTTGAGATAAAACCAGAACTATTGTAGACTATGTCTAGCTTTTAGATAAAGCCTGACCCATTGTAGACTATGCCTAGCTTTGAGATAAAACCAGAACTATTGTAGACTATGCCTAGCTTTTAGATAAAACCAAAACTGTTGTAGACTATGCCTGCTTTTAGATAAAATCAGACTCATTGTAGACTTTGTCTAGCTTTTAGATAAAACCAGACTCATTGTAGACTATACCTAGCTTTAAGATAAAATTAGTCCTATTGTAGACTATATCTAGCTTTAACAATAAACAATATGACGTAACGAGACTAAGCCTAGCTTTTAGATAAAAATGACCTGCTGTAGACAAATTCTAGCTTCCAGATCAAATCCGACTAACTGTAGACGAGACCTTGCTGTACTATCATACATAACTTACTATAGATTAAATATTTAGCGGTATACCATAGCTGTGCTTGTTTGAAACACATATACTACATATAGTTGCACAGACTGACCAGAAGACATTGAACTTGAGAAGAGATTTTTACCCATCACCATTCCAAGTCCAAAAACAGATTGGGAAAAAGATTGGAACCAATCTGGTCGTTTCTCTCCATGATGACAAAGGGGGCTAAAGTATTGTGTACATAGTTATATACCAAAAGCTTTTGGATACATCTAAAATCTAAACTTAAATTTGTTCTAGCATTGAATGATGTCATATTGATTTACCCCACCTATTTCAATTTGCATATATACGTATATACATATCTCAGCTTCATTTAAACAATTTTTAAGCTATTTTGTATTTTACGTGTCAAAGCATAATATTATGTAAAATTCGATGAAAGCGTTTAGCAAAAGTATAAAAATAATATCTAAATAATAGAGATTTTTCGCTAATTATGAAGATTTTAGCTGCTTTTGTTTTCTCCTTTTGAGTATTTTGTCGCAATAAAATCACTAAAATTATTAAATGTAAGTATAACATTACTTATAAAGAGTTATTAGATACCATAAAATATGGTAAATATAAGGATAAATGTGAAATGTGTAAAATTTGGCGGCCATTTTTGCGGCCATCTTTGATTTCTACGCCATTTTGAAAATTTCGCGGTGAGTCTTGGTCTAAATGAGTTGGTCATGTACTTTGATTGTGCCAAAAAAGGCAAATTTTTCTGAAAAGCCTGCACCATATTGCTCCACTTTTATTCCAAATCCTTTTAATGGGTTACTCAGGAGGCATACTTATTGGTTCGAGGTCAGTAGAATCTATTTTTATGCATGCGTTGTCACAAACACAATAACACAGACTAATAATTTATTTTTATTTTCAGGTCACTCAGATCATTGGTATGTTATGTTTGATTGCAGGGTACATTCGAGCTAGGCACGGTAAGACCATACGCTTTAACCACTTGTGGATTTTTTATTGTAATTTACAAAATTAAAAAACATTGATCACCTCAAGCGGAATATAACAATATAACTACATTCGCCATCTTCCGACAAGTTCCATCATCTAAAAATCAAACCCTGATGGTAACCACTATTTCAAAATTGTTCAAGTTGAAATTGAGACTCTTGTAACGCGAATAACTTATATACAAAGGTTTGATGTAAGCATGAAATGGATTAAACGGACATACGTTAGGCGCGACACATTTATATCATACGAACATGCATAAGGTGCGACTCCTTTAGATTATACGGACATGCTTTAGGCGTGACACCTTTAGATTATACGGACATGGTTAGGCACGACACCTTTATGTTATACATACATGCGTTAGGCGCGACACCTTTAGATTATACGGACATGCCTTAGGCGTGACACCTTTAGATTATACGGAAATGCGTTAGGCGTGACACCTTTAAATTATATAGACATGCGCTGGGCGCGACACCTTTAGAATTACGGACATGCATTATGCACGACACCTAAATATTATACGGACATGCGCTAGGTGCGACACCTTTAGAATTACAGACATGCGCTAGGCGCGACACCTTTAGATTATACGGACATGCGCTAGGTGCGACATCTTTAGATTATACGGACATGCGCTAGGCGCGACACCTTTAGATTATACGGACATGCACTAGGAGCGACACCTTTAGAATTACGGACATGCGCTAGGCGCGACGCCTTTAGATTATACGGACATGCGCTAGGCGCGACACCTTTAGACTTACAGACATGCGCTATGCGCGACACATTTAGATTATACGGACATGCGTTATGCGCAACACCTTTAGATTATACGGACATGCGCTAGCACGACACCTTTAGATTATACGGACATGCGCTAGCACGACACCTGTAGATTATGTGGACATGCGTTAGGAGCGACACCTGTAAAATATACGGACATGCGCTAGCACGACACCTTTAGATTATACGGACATGCGCTAGCACGACACCTTTAGATTATACGGACATGCGCTAGCACGACACCTGTAGATTATGTGGACATGCGTTAGGAGCGACACCTTTAGAATATACGTACATGCGTTACCCTTATGATTAAGCAGTACTTTTAACTTACTTCTTATTACTTTAACGTTGCAAATTCATATGTATGTTATATCAGTGACATAATAACGAGGTTACTGATTATATCATTAACATTTATTCAAAGTTAACATAATCTTCAACTTTAATTTTTTTCTCCACTGTAAGCCTGTTAATTTGCATATGCATGTACCGATATTTACTACATGGATATTTAATATGCTGTATCGTTACTTTTCAATGATTTTACACACACATACAGTGAAATGTGTTTAGGCATAGTACCACCATTGGAAAAAGGAAGTGCTTCCGTGGGGTAACGCATAATAACAGTTATAAATAATCCTCTATTCTTCTTCTTTAAAAATGCATTTTCCTTATTTCAATTCTCTTTTTTTTGTTTAAATGGCATTATTGATGTATTTTGATAGCATTGTTATGTTTGAATTAATTGTGAATTTAGAAGAAAAAAAATGATGCTTGGAAATTGGGGTATGAATACATGATTTCGGAAGTCTACTTTCACTTTGCCACCAGTGTACGAGCAGAAAAAAAATCTCTTATATGACACATGACCCCTACTTTTCTCATCATATTTTGATAGTGCAGAGGTTGACAATCAGTAAAATGTAGGTTTCACTTCTTTCATTTGGGATTCTGTATGAATGATTATTTACTAAAGAATAAAGAACAAAAATCAATAGTGGGATTACACCTTTATCTTCGCTGTAACACCTTCTTCAACGTTTTACCGACCTGCCCTATATTTCATAGGTGAAACACAACATTGCCACGATGTAGATTGTGGTCGACACGGTGAATGTCGCAGTGACAGGACCAGCTACTGGTGTTTCTGTCCTGAAGATTGGAGCATCGGCGGAAATTGTTCTGGTAACGTTGTTTTGTATTTATTTCTATTTTTGATGACAGGTATAATATATTCGGAAACAATGTTTTAGGCAATTTTAAAATTTTAAAAAATTCTGATGAATTCCCTATAGGGCTAAAATATGACATTTATACTTAGAAATATTTCTTTTAGTTTTGACAGTTTGTATCTGAGCTACTGCTATAAATACATCAATAACATGTTTATAGGTGAATCCGCCATTTAAAACACGTAAAAGGACAATTGGGATAACTCGCTTTTAATTTTGGGAGGAATTAATTCCCTTTCATACTTAATTCAAATTTCATAGAACGACCGTATTATCTAGTCAATGCTGTCTTCCATCTTATTAAGGTGGGTACAACATAATAGTAGGACAGCTTTGTAGCAGGGTAGCCCCTTACAACATATAATCAGTGTACATGGCAGTACCTTATAATCACTTTACACGACTTATAATCAGTTTACACGAAAGTACCTTTTTAATCAGTTTACACGAAAGTACCTTATAATCAGTGTACATGGCAGTACCTTATAATCAGTTTACACGAAAGTACCTTATAATCAGTGTACATGGCAGTACCTTATAATCAGTGTACATGGCAGTACCTTATAATCAGTTTACACGAAAGTACCTTATAATCAGTGTACATGGCAGTACCTTATAATCAGTGTACATGACAGTTCCTTATAATCAGTGTACATGAAAGTACCTTATAATCAGTTTACACGAAAGTACCTTATACTCAGTGTACATGGCAGTACCTTATAATCAGTGTACATGACAGTACCTTATAATCAGTGTACATGAAAGTACCTTATAATCAGTGTACATGGCAGTACCTTATAATCAGTTTACATGGCAGTACCTTATAATCAGTTTACACGAAAGTATCTTATAATCAGTGTACATGGCAGTACCTTATAATCAGTGTACATGGCAGTACCTTATAATCAGTTTACACGAAAGTACCTTATTATCAGTGTACATGGCAGTACCTTATAATCAGTGTACATGAAAGGACCTTAAAATCAATGTACATGAAATAACTTTATAATCAGTGTACATGAAAGTACCTTATAATCAGTGTACATGAAAGTACCTTATAATCAGTATACATGATAGTACCTTATAATCAGTGTACATGAAAGTAACTTATAATCAGTGTACATGGCAGTACCTTGTAATCAGTGTACATGACAGTACCTTATAATCAGTGTACATGAAAGTACCTTATAATCAGTGTACATGGCAGTACCTTATAATCAGTGTACATGAAAATACCTTATAATCAGTGTACATTACAGTACTTGATATTCAGTGTTCCTGACAGTAGTTGATAATCAGTGTATAGAAAGTACCGTATAATCAGTGTTCATGACAGTACTTGGTATTCAGTGTTCATGACAGTAGTTGATAATCAGTGTATAGAAAGTACCTTATAATCAGTGTTCATGACAGTACTTGATATTCAGTGTTCATGACAGTAGTTGATAATCAGTGTATAGAAAGTACCGTATAATCAGTGTACATGACAGTACTTGATATTCAGTGTTCATGACAGTAGTTGATAATCAGTGTATAGAAAGTACCTTATAATCAGTGTACATGACAGTACTTGATATTCAGTGTTCATGACAGTAGTTGATAATCAGTGTATAGAAAGTACCTTATAATCAGTGTACATGACAGTACTTGATATTCAGTGTTCAAGACAGTAGTTGATAATCAGTGTATAGAAAGTACCTTATAATCAGTGTACATGACAGTACTTGATATTCAGTGTTCATGACAGTAGTTGATAATCAGTGTATAGAAAGTACCTTATAATCAGTGTACATGACAGTACTTGATATTCAGTGTTCATGACAGTAGTTGATAATCAGTGTATAGAAAGTACCTTATAATCAGTGTACATGACAGTATTTGATATTCAGTATTCATGACAGTAGTTGATAATCAGTGTACATGAAAGTACCTTATAATCAGTGTACATTACAGTACTTGATATTCAGTGTTCATGACAGTACCTTATAATCAGTGTACATGTTGTCATTTAAATACAATTAGCATCGACACTGTTATATTAAATCACTTTGTTGTAAAAAAGGTTGTAACTATCGCTAAAAATGAACAGGTTTGGCTGACCTGGACTAAGAGACGATTTCAGAGAGCCTATAATTTTCAAGCTTTCTGTATGTATTACTGACCCCTTATGTATATTAAAGCACAATGATTCATGTCCATAGCATAAATGAACAAGAAAATGATGCTTTTCTTTTATTTTTCATATTTTCCCATGTTATAATAAAGTAATATGCTAATTCCTTCCCTAGCTACACATTTTAAACTTTAATAATAAGGACATTTCAGGCCAGTTTAAATGTTTTTGGTTAGGTCACATGACCACCACATGACCTCTACGTTACCACCACATAATTTGTCAGTTTGTTTAACTAACATGTTGTATTTCATATTAGCCAAAGATGACTGCGAGAATGTGCTGTGTCCCTATGGCGGTGAATGTTCAGATGGTCCATACCGGTACACGTGTTTATGTCCATCAAATTTTGAGGCCGTAGATTGTAAATCTAGTAAGAATCGTTTTATCCACTCCATGTTTATTT